>VXBH01009931.1:491196-535807 GCA_013400035.1 Rynchops niger
AGGAAACCATAACTGAAAACATATCATCTAGCAGGGGAATTGTTGTAAAAGTATCAAGAGCTGAATCCTTTAAGTAACTTCAGCACAAGGAGAAAAGAAGAAAGTAAAGGTAGCTTGATAGCAGATTTCATCTTCCAAGAATTTGTAGATGGGACCACAGAAGTTACCAGTAACAGCAGCAGAGCTAAAAAACCAAGCAGAAATCATCGTTATCTGATCTCCCCTACAACAAAAGCCTAGATTGGTTTTGCCTCTGGCCAGCCTGAAACAATGACTGCCACAGCAACCCAGGGAACTGATTTTTAATCAGACTTCACTTTATAGTTACAAAAACAAGAGGGTGATTCAGCTCAATGAATAAAAGCTTCTCCCTTCCTTGAAGCCAAAAAGCAGTGCCCTTCAATCAACCTAGAGGAAAGAAATTAATCTATGAATAAAAGAAGTGCTCTTTAGTAAGTTCGGTAACTCCATTTTGCCCTCAAAACATACCTCTGACCTTCTCTGCTCTTTTTGGCTGAGCCCCTATGTAAACTTGTCGGAAGAGAACCACAACACATGAATCTGTGTTTAATATTAGAAGTGAATACTCAAGCCTTGTGTCATTCACCAGAGTTGGGTCAAAAGCTCTGACGGGTCCCAAAACAAAACTCGTGTACAATTCCAAACCATAAAATTTCCTTCTGCCCTCTTTGGGCAGCATGTCAATCAGCAAAGAGCATCCCATCCCGATTTTCAGACTGGCCAGACGCCTGTGAGGCATCTACTATAACCCCTGTCAAACAGTGGTTGCAGTGTTATTTATGCCACTTGTTCAAAATTTTCACCTTACATCTCATTTTCTATAGCTTCAGCTTGCAGCCTTAAGGCATTCAGGATCACTATATCTGAGACATTTAGGATTTGGATGGGAAAAAAGTGTAATAGAGTCAAGTGTTTCATGGCTATCCATAACCCTTTCAGTCCTGTTATATGTAGGCATTGGCCTATCTTGATAAATGTCCTTAGGTACTCTAAATCAGATTACTCTGAAAATGAATAACAATACACAATAACCTATCTAAAAACACATGGAATGAATTACAATATTAGCAGAGTTGCATGTTAAAATGAGAGCGATGCAATTAAGAGTAAAGAGGATACAAATATCTCTATCTAGACTAGCAAGAAAAAGAACCTTTAGCAAAACAAAATTTAATGAACACTTAACAGTAGTCACAACTAAGCCAGCCTACATAAAAGTAAGTTTGGAAAAACTGAGCGACTCTACCATAATGTCACAGACAGTAATTTGCACCAGGCAAAGTCATGAGATCTAATGCATAATGGGAACAAACTGGATTAGCACCAATTGCATAGCAATGAAATGCAAGAGTACTCAAGGAAAGAAAAAGACATGCAAATTGCTTTCATAAGTTACGATTTTCTGTGGGACTGCAGAGATTAACCTAGCTTGTTTCAGTAACTGATGGGGAAGTGACTTATCAATAGTTTTAAATAAAATAATCAGTTTTCAATGGAGGAACATGAGGAGTATTTTTTAGGAAGCCTTTTAACTGTATGTTTAAGAGAACATGATGGGAAAGATTTTTACAGCCCAGTTGGAAAGCAAAGATTAGATAAAATAAGATTTTGATTAAATTATTTTTTTCTTCAAATGGGCTTTCATTTTTCCACAGAACTCCTTCAGGTTCTCTTTGCTCCTACAGGTATACCTGTAGCTAATGGTGGTAACCTTGTTCAATCTTCTAATCTCACAAGGTAGAGTTACGCAAAAGTTTCACTTTACCCAAACACAGAGTTCTTTGCTTCATATTCACTATATTTAGTAAAATTGCACTAGCAACAACGGAAGAAACCCCAGTGGCATGTGCTGCACAACCTCATTTTAAACAAACTTTGCATTAGATTGATTATTTTGCTGTAACAACTTCCTTGAAACGCATGATGACATAATCATACATTTCTAGTGCACTGAGAAAAAACTTGCAACTTAGTTACATGTTACTGAAATTTTTTTAAAGCTACCAAAAACTCTATTAAAAAAACATCACTAGATTCATGCTAAGGACACTGGAAAGGGGAGTTTAAGAATACAAAGCCAAATTATTTTTAACTGCTTATACTACTGCATGAGTATTTATGTCAAATGGCCTGAAGAAAGTACAGCTTATTTTGTTGAATAGTTCATATTATTTAAACCACCAGAGACGCTTTAATTAGTGAAGTAAATTTTATTCATCTTTACTACAGTTTCACGAAGTTGTTTTAGCTATATATTTTTTTAAAAAAAACTTTCTTAATGCAGATACTTTCAGTAAAACAGGCGACTACCTATCAAGGACCCAAAAACTCAAATATAAAAGTCAAAATTTATCAGAATTAATTTCATTCATAACTCCACACCGTTAAAATATTAAGTTTCTAACGTTGTTTCTTCTTACTGTCTGAATGCCCAAGTACAAATAAGCAAAAAGATTTGCCCACATATTTAATCAGAACACCTTCATGATAGCTTGGTGCTATGAAAAGAGAAAAAGAAAAAAGATAGTCCCTGGAGGCTTTGCCCAACAGTGAAGTCTGCAGAAAAATATGGAAATCACCTGTCCACAGAAATTATTTGTATCATTTTTTAAAGCTTGTTGCTTTAAAACCAGCCGGCTAATAGAGTCCCTCCAGAAAAGCATGTAAATCACCTGCTGCTCCCAGAGGCCTCCATTCTCATGCATTAGGATTCTTCATTCCCTCCTTACAGCCATGGAATAACTTTCTAACTAGAATTTTGGCAGGACTTTAGAAGGTCATGAGCCTCAAACTCTTTCTTGTTGACTACAGATGCGTTGCTCAAAGAAAAGTAACACATTCTCCACTGTGATCACAGTCCCTTCTAAGGAAATGATTGAGAACACGATGGAATCCTAAAATATTTAACAAGAATGTATTTTAGAAGCTGCTGCTGACAACTTTACTATTTCTGTGAGTATGTTTTACAGCATGACTTTCATCCAATTTTGAAATATTACTACCTTATTTGGGAATACTGAGATCAAAATCTTACACAAGAGAAAAGCTCGTAAATGGAACAGAATGGAGTGTAGGTAAATGCCGAATATGCTTTCATTACCTGTTATGATATGATCTTTAATTTACAGCATGATGAAAGACTAAGATAAAGTAAAAGCTTCAATGTTCTGAAGAACATCAGCACAAGTCAGTGCAATGCCAAACTGAGAAAGAGCACCCAAAAGCCTGTGCTTTCAGGATAAGAGCAGTGCAGAGAAATATACTCCCACCAATCCAGTAGAAGCAAAACAACGTACCCAATAAACCAGTATTCATTGAATGATACCAATATTCACAAAAAAAACCCCAACCAAAACTGCATATACAACAAAGTAGCTCCACCTCTGCATTACTACATTTCTCACCCTCTATTTTGGTCTTATATAAAAAGTTCAACAAGTAGTCATCTCTCGTACTTCTGCACATATATATAAAGAATCCCTAAAAGCTACCAACATGCTCAAGGACACTGGCAGTGGACATATTAAGTACAGAAAGTGAATATGTACCTGAAACCAGACAGTGATTTGAAATGTCTTTGAAGTTCATTTCTTATGTCCAACTCCTAGATCGTTGTTCACATTCAGTAATAATGTGGTCTAGAAAATCCTCATTTCATAGAAGCTAGTCATGGGAAAAAACCCTGCTATTTAATCTACACCTTAGAACACCTCCAGACTACCTACTCTTTCCTCTGTCAACATAGCAGGGTCCATTTCTTTTCAGTACCACGTAAGAATATATATTTACTAAAAATAGTTCAGCATGAGGATGAGTCAACATCATGTCCTTGGAGGCTAATTAAAAGTGGAGTCATTCTGATCAAGTGTTACAATAACCATCTAATGATCAAAACAAATAGAATTACACCTTGAGTAAGTACTATTTAATGCAAGAACAGCTGAATCATACCCTAAGTTTTAAAAGGTCCCATTGTGTGCATAAATAATTTCACTACTTACAATAGGTTACCCGTGATAACAAGGTTTAAAATATTGGTTCTCACTTTTGGAAGTTATAACATGGGTGGGACATGAACTTCATGAAATTTTGCTGAAGAACCCACTCATTTGCTATATGTTATGAACGGAAAAAACTGGCAGAAGCGGGCACTGCTCCATTTGGTTAAGCAGATCAAGCGAAGGCCAGTTTAACGGAGAAATTTTTTTGACCTTGGTTTACCCAAGTCGATATGATAGCGAGCCTGGTGTTTTGTGTGTAAGGTTAGTGAATAAATATGCCAGCAGAATTATTCTAAATCATAAATCTTTCCCAGTTAACACCATGTGCCCCCTGAAGAGTGGTTACAACCTACCTGTCTACTGGAGGCAAAGAGTGACTGAAACTGGACACCCGCTTTAAAGGATCGACTGTTTGGGTTTTTTTAACTTGTCAGATTAACCTGAATTATAGAACCAAACAGGAATTTCTGGGAATCATGAGAGTTGATACAGAATAATATTAAACAGGTGGCTCTGCCTTTTACTCCTGCACAAGCCTGGAAGGCAAATGTTTCTCTCTTTTTTTGTTTGTTTCGATTTTTAAAAACTCTGTGCAACAAATCTGATTTTTAATGAATAATGGTTCTACTTCCAAGTGAATTTTCAGAAGAATATGTGGAATTTGGAGCGCCTCAATTTCAGACACTTAAAATCAGCCACCACCTTAAAAAAAAAAATTGTTCTTTGCAGGAACAGTATTTAATAAACAAATCACTGATACCTTAAGAAATACATTCCTACAGAAAAATGTAATTTGAGAATTCTGCATTAAGACTTCTTAATGAGTCTGCACAACCTAGCCATAACTGAGTGTCCAACAGACCAGTATTCTTTCAACAAGCTCCTCTATCACAACAGCCAAGCTAAGTGGAAAAAATGGATAATGAAAATCTCCCCCAAATTTCCAAGAGGGAATCAAAACAGTGCATGCCTCAGTATACATAATCAAATCCTTTTTCAAAAAAATCAGTTTCTTCAAATGAATCAACACTTCCTTCTCTGGAAGGCAGCAGAGACACATGGGATATTTACATGGCGCTCAGACACATGAATGTTTTCTTGGACATTTTCCGATATTCACAATGCTTCAAACAAAACAAAAAATGAGCAAAAGAACAATGTCTGTACAACAGCTAAAAAAGATTGTAAAAAATGTTGAATGTAGTAAATAATTTGTTTTAAAAAGTGATAAACAAGTAAACAAGTTTCAAAGCTTGTTCATCATAGTATCCCTACTACAAAAATTTTTGAATCATCAATGAAAATTAGAAAACTGACAAGTTCTGATTATGCTCTTGCAAACTCTATGTGATAAGCAGTTAGTGTTTCTGCAGATTATAATTTTTTCATTATTCATGTCAGAAAAGTTTTCAGCAACCCCAATTTAAATGAAGATTCAGAATAAATAGGAGAAAAACAAAAGGTTGTACAATTGACTAGTCATTGACTAAGGTTGCAGGCTGTGTGTTCATTAGCTTCAAAGAAGCTCTGATTTATTACAATAAAGCTCTGCACCACTATAACTGAGTATTTAGAATAAAACTAGCTGAACTTCATTCTCATGCCAATGTGTACTCATAGGCTGTACTTGTGTACTCATTTACATTTGAATACCTATTCTGATACTTAAGTAAATTCCTACAGAAGCTATGTCATTAAATAAAAGCAATTCTAGTCATTCTATTTGTTATTTTATATGGATGTAATTTACAGTACGGATCATAAAATAAATTACGATAAAACATCGAACAACATTCCTACACCACCTCAACCTGACAGGTATCACAGATAAGGTGGTTAATATTTAAACTTCTCCTCTAGCGAGAATAGTCATATTCTTGCTTCGGCTGGTTTTATGCAAGGAAAAAGAGCCAGAGATATGGTACCAAAAATTGCCAATACCGGTGCAGAATTTTGTTGGTTCAACTACTGCAAAGATACCTATACTACTGCCTACAAAATAAAATGTTGAGCAGTTAAGTGAGGTTAAATGAACATGCTTAAGCACCGAAATTAAAAATTACGTTTATTGGCTTGCAAAAATCTCAAGCACTTTGGTTAACACAATGCTTGAGAGAATATTAGATGGGTGTTGCCTTTTGCTGAACATTTCTCCTCTGAATTTAAATTAATACAGTAAGAGTAAATAAACCTAGGTATCCTTAACTGTAACTTAAAATAGTCTGAATCAATAAAGGGTGAATAAAAATAAATTTGCAATTGTATAGAGATTATACTATTACTAAATTAGTAAGGACTCTTAAAATACATGTCTATCTCACAGTTAAACACAATCCATATATTTACCCTTTCCACAGAATTTTTCTTTACTTTACAAAGTTTAATGATTTGTTCAGATGTTCTACTCATTTGACCACAATCCAAACATTTTATGCAAGTGGAAGCATAAAAACAGTTTTGAAAAACTAAGGGATAGTAAGCATATCAATTCAAAGATTTCTCCCAGTCTGGGACCAAAAAATGAACTGTGAGATTTTACATGATAAAAGTAATTCTGCTGCTAGAAAACAAAATACATTACTTATTTTTGACAAAGATGTCTTAGAGGTTTTTAAGCGTATTACTCAAGATAATATCACTTCAAGAGCAAAGAGTCATCTGTAACGAAGTAACATTCAGAAATTGCACCTCAAGCAACTCCCATTACATAATTAATATAGGCCTACTTCCCAGGTTGTGCCTTCACAAAGGGAGTTTTCTTTACGTGGAGCTCTGATTGCAAGATTGCAGAAAAGCTAACGAGTTCCCAGGGCATGTGACTTTGGCATTGTCTTTTGCTCCTCCACAAGGAAAACTTCTACAGGGCAACTACTGAAGGAGAAATGCAAAGTAATTCACACCAGAGTATAATTAAACTATCTTTGATTTACCATATCAGTAAATAAAACGACTTTAATCATAAATGTCTGAGAGATGTTTTTTTTTTTTTTAAAAAAAAAAAAAAGACCTAGATGACATTCCTGTAATTTCTTAGGTATCCATCTCAAAACATGTAGAAACACTAAGCTGAAAGTGTTACAAAACATGGCTTTTCAAATGCATATAGAAACCAGGAAAAGATTCTGTCCCATAACAAGAAACATACATGTTGTGAATAATCTTTCTTCTAGGTTAGAATGAAGGTGATAGGTTGCTGCCAGATTAACTATTATTAATAGTTCGCACTTGTATCGCACTTTCCTTATGAGAAGCTTAGGTAACGCCTTAAGTCCTATAAGGTCCTATATGGAATTACTGTTTCCATTTAAGATAGGAAAGCGTTTTCTCCTCTAACTACATGCTCGGAAAAGAATTCAGAAATTTTTAATTTCAGATATGAATACTGCCAAGAGGCTCATGCTTTATATTCTTCCAGTACACGTTAAAAGATTTCAATGCAAAATATTCCATAATTAAAAGTGATTGCAGAAGGGATGACAATTTCAAACATTTTTGTGACCTGCACAGCCAGTACGTTTCTCACAAAGGTCATAGGTGGTCACCTGTGCTACTACATAGTCTTTTGACCAAAAGCCTGAAGGTTTTCCTGCAAAATCAGGTCTTTGCCAATGAGCCAGATCAGTTTGGCTTCCTGTGTAAAATATTCTTTCAATTTACTCTAGTCTGTGACCAAACCAGGATTATATAATTGAGCTCCTGGTAACTGGCTTGCAAAACCATCCACACAAGATACCAGTAAAAATAGTACGTTCCATTGAGAGCGATCTAAAGTGCTGCAACAGCTGCTGTCTTTGAACTGCTCAAATTTCCCATAGAAATGCTTATGTGCTGTAGAGAAACGCAACCATTTCCTTACTACTATTTTTTTAATCACAGGGAGAAGTTAAAGGAAGAAGAAGTTATAATTCTTCATGCTTTGGACCTCTATATCAGAGTTTTAAAAGCAACATTAGGTGAGCAGATAGACCTAGCCAAGGTCAGAAAACAGATAGAGATCAATTGCTTTTCAAGTTTCAATGGCAAGTTTTTTGGGTTTTTTAAATTCATAGCTATATGTAAGAAAAAGGTCACAAGATTTGCAAAAATATAAAATTGTAATACATTCATATGCAAGGTTAGTGTTTTAAAGAAGGGAACTTCAGTTTTATGTGGCTTAGAGATCTTACACAAGGTGCAGTTCACCTCCTTAGTAAGCTAAGCCGACCAAAAGGTTAAAAAGGAAGAAACCAGCATTCAGAAAAAGAAGCGTTCTGCCAGTGAGTCTCTATGCCAGCATGGTACAATGTTCTTTCCATCCTGATCAATCTTACTTCTAAGAATGTGACTTTTCTAACAGTAGAGAACTTTATAGGGAGACTCTGTTCCTAAGTATTCAAGACCACTGATTCCCATCTGTTGAGAAGGTACAGCATGTGAGAATACATACATCATGACCACTTTAACATGTACACACTCAGTAAAAGCTGCACGGATCATGTTGCTTGAACACGTGTTATTGAACATGATTCATTCCTTCTGATACAAATTTCCAGTAGCAGACTTCAATATACAGGTCTCCAGTATTTTCCAAGAAATTTTGGAAATATTTCCAAGAAACATGAAGGGCACGTGTATTAAGTGAAAAACATTAAAAATCAAACTACATCTACAGGCCTAACCAGGCCTAGCACATTTATTTGGTGATAATCACAGTACTGTTTATAATCTATGTTTATTGATCTGTACCTTCATTCCAGTTGAAAAGAAGAATGACTTGGTTTGGTTTTTATTAAAAATTAAATAGGCATTTAAAAGACACCTAAAGAGAATGTTGCTGACTAACTGCATTCTTTAAAAATATGAAACATTAATCTATTTAGTTATAATAAAAAATATCTGTTGTCTCTTAAGCAATTCTTCAGCAGTATGAAGCAGAGGCAATGAGCGTACTTACAAGCTTCCCACCAGTCAAAGTTTCTCCATGTTTTTCCCCCCAGTTATTACAGTATCAGGTAAATCTTCTAAGGAGGTGAATTACACCGCTGGTAAGATTGTAGAAGACACACAAATGTGTGAAATTCCCTTCTTTAGGGAACTAACCTTGTTTATGAACATCATATCTTATTATTCCAATACTCAATTCATCAGTCTGCAGTCATGTGCGCTCACACCTATATAAATGTATGTATACATACACATTTTCTCTGCTTTCTTCTTGCATACTTTCCAAGTTTCCCCATTTCTGTGCTCTTCTTTAGTTAATTTGGCACAGTAAGAAGGGCTTTTATGAGTGATCGTTTTTGACATTATTCTTACCAGAGAAAAGACACCATTTTTGAGAATGAGCTTTGGAAGCATTCTCTTCCAAAGCTGATATATTCCTCTTTTACTCTCTGTAAGAGTGAAACAAAACTGAGTTCAGAGAAGGGGGATAAGGAACAGGGCTAGATATGCTGCTACCTTGAACAAAAAAGAAATCCTATAACTTCTTTCCTTTTTTTAAATGAGAAACTTTTATATACACATTGTAAAAGCTGCATTTTGTACAACACATTCAATAAGGACACATACAATTTGATCCTGCAAATAATCATTAAGGCAGTCAACAGATGAGAGGACAATACTGTTATTTCATCTTTGTGTTAATTCTTCTGGTCCATGTGTACATCCAAGCTTTTGAGCACATTAAGAAGAAATAGAAGTAAACAACAGAATCTGATAAATAAAATGTAACTGCACATAAGAGCTGTGGTTTATTTCTCATGTTAATTTCTTGTACTCCAACTTTTGTTAGAGAACATCTGAAAATTAATCCCATGTGAGCAGCAGACACTGAAATTGTCTTTTTCTGTCATTTTATATGCATATTAGTTCCTTTTGAAATGAACAGACAATCTGTTTAGTTTATTACCATCACATTAAACAATTATGACTGTTCCCAATTTTAATTTAAAAAACTACTGCAGCAACACTGAAAAGCTATAGAGTTGCTCAAGAGTAACACTGCTGCTTTGAAATTAACTCTATATTCAAGTGAGGAATCTGAGATTATCTAGACTAAACTGTTACATTAATCTCAGGATTTCTCTGAAGGAAAAAATTCAAGGTTATTGCCTAAGAACTACCATGACAGATACCTGCACCACCTTTTAGCCATCAACTATGCAAGTATTTCCTTCCCACTCTAAAACCTATATAGAAAGTGAGAGCAGGTATGTTAGACATGTAAGGTGTCACTATATTAGCCGTTTGTTCCCAGGTAATATTTAAAGGGATTAGTTCACTAAAAAGGACTTTGTCATTGCATTTGCACTGCGGTGGTTGAAATAGCTCCTTCAGAGACAGCTCTAATAGCATGTATTTCGCCACAAGGACATGCCTGCAAATCCGAGGGAACGGGACACAGGAAGAGAACAAGTGACAGCATTATCTTGGGCAAACTCCACTTGCTGAGGGTCGATCCCTATTCAACTTTAATATGCAGACACTCCTATATTACTACAGCATCAGCATGTCACTACAAAGCACTGGTCCTTTTTTCCCTGTAGTTAACTGCCCCAAAGGGACTGACCCAAGAAGAAGTTCACTATTATAGTTTGCAAAGTCCCACATCACACCTTGGAGCAACAGCTATGATCTTACTGGGGTGGTTCTAATCTTTTCTTCGCAGTTCACATACACGCATTGTATTTCTAACGTATAACTCTAAGTTGAAAGAGAGTTTATCTAACATAAATATTATAGAATGTTATACAGTTGTAAACCCAGTAATTTCTACAAGTGTCTGTAAGCATGTGCTCCTCAAAGCATGCACACCCCTCGCCCGTCCCAAACTGTTTCTGATAAATGAGAGTTTTGGGAACACACCTGCTGCCAATATAATTTACACGCCTCTTCAGAGGGACATCTCGGAAGCTGTACAGATTTGCAACTAAAAAAATTAAAAGATTAATTACTCTTATGATTGCAATCCATTCTCACGTACCAACTTTTCAGGATTACTTTGACTTCTCTGCCACATCGCAGAGCCAACTGCAGCCCCATAAATACAGTATTGCCAGTGACAGGGCATAGGCTCTGTACCCAGTATGCTGGTCTCGGGAGCAAGGCTTGTCAGACAGGCTTTGTCTGAACTTGTCTCAAACACTTGAAGCTTTCTTTTCACTTTGGTTTAGCTGTAACAGCAATTCTTTGTAACAGCCAAGTATCTGTGCCTGATTCGTTCTACTTATCTTCATATAGCATAACCATAGCCATATATAGACAGCAGTAACAAGCAGTTATTTTGTGTAGAATGAAACATTTATGATTAGTGTGGTGGGATACAGGCCTGGTATGATAGCAGAGGCCTCGAAGAGTGGCAAGACAGGCTGCAGCATAGAGGTGTACAGGCGTGGGATGAGAGCGCGAGCGTAAGCCGACAGGGGAGGCTACAAACAACTCGCCGGTGGCATGTTGGAGAAATGCAGACTTGGAGTGGGGGAAACCAAGTTGGGGGCAACAAACAGAACAAAGTAGTACGTAACTTGTGTAAAACACCCTATATACTTAACTTTGATGTAACTTGCAGACCACTGAACAAAGAGCCAGATATAAAAGTATAAGCAAACATAAAAATGACGACCAAGAAGATGCTAGAATGAGAAAGAGGAAACCATCAAACAGCCCCCGAGTCACAGGTGCAACGCCATATGAGCTTCAGCTCTGCAGTCATAGGAGAGAACTGCCCCTGCATTGCCCAAGTTTCAGGAGTATAAACACAAAGGCAGGTGCCTAAAGCTGGACTTCCACACTATGTCAATATCTGTGTTTCAAATGTAATGAAATACTTACCTAGCACAGAGGGACAGGAAGAGTAATCAATAAGATCCAATTATACCACGTATTTAAAAGATCCCTGGTAACGTATTCCAACTCTGAGCACCTTGCTTACACATCTAAGCAAGACTAAAACCATGTTGTGTGAAGACACACTCCTCCATTCTCCTGGCACTGCTGTAGCACACCAGCAAAATTAATGGCTCTCCATTCAGGGGTAGAGGTTGGTGTGCCCAAATGAGCTTGCAGTACCACAAATATATGATCTGAGTAGTGTTTCAGAGAGGCTGTACTTTACTTCCTAATGAAGGGCACTCATATTAAGTTAAAAACAAACTCTGTACCCTACCGACCAGAGAGTGCTGTGCTGAAATGGATCTGCTTTTGATCACCAAAACCACCCTTAGAAGAAATGTTACTGCTACTATATGATTGAGAAGTAAGATCTGACAAGAAGTGGATTATTTCATAGTAATTTAAGGTCATATGTGCCTCCTGTAATTATAAATTAGCATTTTAATTAAAAGCAAAGATTTTGTCCTATTTTTTTTTTCTAAACCTACTTAATTAAATACCCTAGAACAGTGAAGAAGCTCTTCTGGTTTACTATTGAACCACTTAGAAATTTGTTAAGCCAAAACAGACTCGAGTGATAATTTCACACCGGGGAAGGGGGGAAGAAGGGGAAATTCAGTTTCTTATGCTTTTCATAAAAGATACATAGCATATTCATTTCCAGTAGAGTATTACTAACAGTGTTTTCACCGGTACAGGAACACCTTTTAGGTTCCTTTTCCTCCAGAAGCATCAGGAAAACGTGCCCGGGAAAGTACATTTTTGCTGTATGATTTGCTATGGCCATAGCTTTGCTGCATCAGCAGGATGTCACTAAAACAATACAGTAACAGCAACTGTTGATCACATACTCCTCCTCTGCTGCATCCGGTGACACAAGGGGCCGCATTCAGATCACCTACATTATACCTCAGTTTCCTACCCGTTATCCTTAGTAGCTCTCCCTGATGCCATCTAAGCCCTCATAATCGCTCCTCAGCAATACCCGACACTGTCAGCTTTGGTGTGATATAATCTTTCTGAGCACAGATCGCTATTTTCCAAGATCCAAGTTTCAGAAGATACACTACATAGATGAGAATATTATCCTGATGATCAAAGAAGCTGAACTCACCAGAAGCGCGCCTGACATCTTTTACATTTTATAGTCAGACTGGAATACTAGCAGCTTCTCATATCTCTGAGAGCATAGTAAAAATCAATCTGCAAATACATGTAAGGGAACTACAAACAGTACTGTTTTTTATAATCAGACACATCAATGATGGTGGTGGAAGCAAACACAACTCAAAAAATATGTTAGAAACAGAAAAGCTTTACCCTGCTCTTTGCTAAGTATACATAGACCATAATACCATTACTGACCTCAACCTCTGACAATGTCAACAGAGAGCAGATGCTCTATTACTGGCAAAGCACACTGTTAAGATAATGGCAGCTTGACACAACACGCTTTAAATTACATCCACACTCTTCACATGTAAGTATATAGATTGTTATAGGCATTTGTCAGCTTACCTTACAAAACATGAAAATAGAGGAGCTGCTCCTAACTGAAAACTGTACATATTTAATGATACAGAAATTAAAAAAAAAAAGATTATAACTCCCAAGAGTAGACTTGAGCTCACTTCATTGTATGTATGCATCACAAGAGAATTTCTCACTACAGGATAAGTTAAATGCAATCATTAAATCATCTGTTTGCATTGGTACCTGAAAAAAAGCACTAATTATTTTTCAGATATATTTGGGATTTTTCCCCTCCAAAGCCAGGACTAATATCAGACATAATTCTAGAACTGCAGAATTATAGTCAACACCAGTATAACTAAAAGAACTTGGCAACACGTCTCTTCATACTTTGTATAGCATTAAAGGTACCATCTGTGCACTTAAATTGATAATGTCTCGTTACCAAATGTTGCATGCTCATGTATGTATTAAAGCTTCTACACTGTATACACATTGAAGCATAAAAAAAAGAGACATTCATTCTGAATTACCTGAACTAGTACAATTCACATTTTGGCCATGTACTAATGTAAGTATCATTTATCTACTAAACAGAAACGGTCCACAGAGAACAAAACCAAACCAAACAAAAAACCTAGGTTTCCATTCCCAGAATTTCCGTTCTTTTTCTTCACTCATGCTGATGTTCAAAAGCACTATATCCCATTATAGAAAGGCACCCTCTTTCACCTTTTAGATACCAATAGTTACAACTGCAAAAAAACTTACAATTATGAAACTCTTCAGACTGCTTTCCTGAATCATCCATGTAAGAAAACTTTAATGGTACAGAGTATCCATTTACTCTCGTGAAGGGTAACGACCTTCCTTGTCATGACATTAACTAACTTCACATCAAATGAGGTCAGAAGACTTACTGCATTGTCATCATAAATGCTCAATAGCTCAAATGCGATATGTATACAAAACATTCCAACTCCCATGCTAGCACATCCGGACGTTTTAAATTGTATTACAATGGTTTATAATGCCGGAAATACCAAAGATTTATTTTAGACTAGTGGAAAATATTTCTGTACATGTACACGTTAGAAATAAAATCCTAGTTTATGTGACTAAAAAACTGAATCAATACAGTTCTTCTAACTTTTAAGAAAAAACCTTTTGTCATATCAAAGTAACAAAGTTTACATAAGAACATAGTTACTTTCCACTGCAAGCCATTTTGCTGGTGAATACTTAAAATGCCATCAATATTAAGGCCTGTGCTGTGGCTTTCAACACTAACTCATTCTAAACACTTTCTCACATCAACAGCATCACAAACTGGGACACCGCCCAGTACCTGAACGAAGCATTCACATTTATTAAACAGTTTACTTTCAAACAAGAATATTAAACACAGACAACTCACACCAAATATCCTGGCACAAATTTAGTTTAAGTATGAAAATTAGGTCTGAAGCAATACATTCAGTTCACTCTGAATTCACTCCCAAATAACTGCATTAGCCTTGCCTTTACCGTCACCCCTAATTTCCTTATCATCCATTTATAGGCTCTGATCTCTGTCATGCAAGGAAACCTGATGTGGAGCATTTTTAATTATAATACACGTCCTTAAGCCTCTGTATGTTAGATTCCCTGGCTCTATGGGTAGATGAAGTTCTACAGTTGACAGGCTGAGAGAGTTGGGGTTGTTCAGCCTGCAGAAGAGAAGGCTCCAGGGAGACATTATAGCTCCTTCCAGTACCTAAAGGGGGCTACAGGAAACCTGGGGAGGGACTCTTGATCAGGGAGTGTAATGACAGGACAAGGGATAAAGGTTTTAAAGTGAAAGAGGGGAGATTTAGATTAGATATTAGGAAGAAATTCTTTACTGTGAGGGTGGTGAGGCACTGGAACAGGTTGCCCAGGGAAGTTGTCAATGCCCCATCCCTGGAGGGGCTCAAGACCAGGTTGGACGGGGCTTGGAGCAGCCTGGGCTGGTGAAGGTGTCCCTGCCCAGGGCAGGGGGGTGGAACTAGATGATCTTTAAGCTCCCTTCCAACCTGAACTCAGGTTGGATTCTGTTCAAGTTCTGCTGCTGGCCCTTTTTAATCCCAACCAAGAACTCTATCAGAAGTGTTAGCCTCTCTCCAAAGCCCCATGAATGGGCTTTACATCTTTGTTCTAGTCAAGCAATCATTACTAGCTTCAAGTTTTAAGAAAGGAGTACCATAATTAGTATAAACAACACTAACCAGAAAGAAGAGCAAATATCAGACAATCCACCAAGTGTCAGACACCTAGGAAATGCTGGTAAGCTATATTTTCCTTTAGCATAATATAAAATAAGGCAATACTAAACATCTTCTATGTACGTAGTAGAAGGTGTATTTTTCCGCACATGTGCTCTACGTGGCTCAAGCAATCATAGTACTTCAAATAAAAAACATTTTCATGGGCAAGCAAATGCCAAAAAGCCAGTCCAATACTCATCAGGTAAGACGTGACAATTTCAGTTCAAAAAGCACAAAATAGAAAGGAAGCGGGTAAGAAAAACAGGGAAAAGAGAAGACAAACCGAAGATTTATAAGCAAGGAACTAGATAAAAGAACAACAATGTCAGGGACAAACTCTAGTATTTGTTCCTTTAATCCCTTTTAAATGGAGTCCAGTGTTAAATAAGCAGCACAGGAAACTACAAAACTTACATCTTCAAGTTACTAATTTTTAATTGTTTAACATCTTGAGACAGATTAGGATCCCTTAAATTATACTGTTAACAGTTACTGAAATAAATACGCTCACTGAAATCAATAGGGTAAGTCAGCTAAATGCTTGTACGTTCATAACCAGGCCTCTTGTTCAATAAGCAATAAACTCTCCTATTTAACGGGCTGTAAAGCTAGCACAGATCATATATTCAGGAAACAGGGAAGAATTTGCTAAGATTTTGGCTAACAGAATTCAAGTGTATTGTCCAAGTCTCACAATGAATGGATAGGAAGTAAACTGACAAGTTCACTCTCCTAAATTTCACCGTATATCCAAGACATTGAGGAAACTAAATGGGAAGCTGACACTTAAAAGGAGGAAGAAAAAGGAACTGAATGTTTCGGTGGGCATCAACCACACTGAACAAAAGTGATTTTTGAAAGTTCCTAGTTATCTTCGTTATTCTTATTGGACATTTTAGCTGTTCATTCTTACAATTCTCAACAACTTTCTTCTTGCAATTCCATAGTGAATAACCTACTCCAAAAAAAGAAATCATAAAAGCGACAAAGTCTCACAAAAAAATAAACTTCTCAGAAGACTACTTGGGTTCCACCACTACACATGTGGTGTGCTCTTTGAAAAATCATAACAGATACTATGAATAAAGTCTGGGATTCTTGAGAAACATTAAAGAGTTTAACATTAGTTTGATTTCAGATATGCCAAAGCCTTATGTTTAAAGAAGGAAAAAATAGTGCTACAATAAAGAAAGTTCACCACGCACAGTTGTCTGCAATATGCAAACCTTCACTGTATCGTTTCTATTCTTGGAAAGTTTGGGGTTGGTTTTTCCCCCCCCCCTTCGAAATGAAGCCTGTAACTTCCTTACATATGCAAGTTTATCGGTAGTAAAAGAGAATCAGTAAATAGAGTAATTATAAAGCAAATCTATGGGATACTATCTATTATTTTTTAAAATGACAGACATTGCTGAGAAAGTGGCACTGTGGACCCCAACTCCCAAGTAGATAAATTTAAATTACATGGCACGGTTTGACATCTGAAAACTAAAGAATTACATGATCTTGAAATCCCCCCAAGAATTCCAAAAGCAGATTCAACAGTATAACTAGAAAGCTACCACACCTCAATGCTGCCAACATTCTGAACCAAAGACGGATAAAATGATACAACATAATTCCTGTGCATTGCCTCTGCTGTCAAAGTGTCCACATTCCAGTAACCTTCTATCCCCCCTCCACCATAACTGCAGGCTCAGGAACTGAAAACCACTGAAAACCTGGAGATCGCTAACACTTCAACCATTAAAAGGTGATGGACCATGTTCTTATCGCAGCTGGGTTTTGAAATCGGGCTGCAAATTGAAGAACATACTGCTAAGATATAAATGAATATTTCAGATATGCATTTACTACTAGTGACCTTTTTAATCCTGAATCATGCAATAAAGACTTAGAATAAAGACTAAAATAAAAAAGCACTTGCTTTATGAACTTCTAGTCACAAGCTCCCCTTTGCTAATTGCCAAACCTTGTGTTAAATGAAATATGCTATTGCCTTATATTTCTGTATGTTGCCACTGTTTACAATATGAAAAATAAATTATAATTTCAATGTATCACAGTCCATTTTTCCCTAAAAATGTTCCATAAAGCAACTGATGAAGCAAGCAAACTCTGTAATATTAGTGGTGAATAAATGTGGTATTAGGAATCTCATTTTAGAAAAAGACCCAAAGAGAGAATCGCAGTTTACACATAAGCATCTTGACTTTGTATGATGTGGTATTTAGTATGTTTTGCCAGTGCAAAACAGACATCTGGCTGTAGAAACTTGACATTTCTCTACAAGCTATCCAGAAAATCTTCATATGGGCCAAAGTTTTGACACAAACTAAAATTTTAGAAGTGTTCCAGTCCAAAGCAAAAAGCTTCTAGACTATATCACTGAATAATTGAATTTTATATTCACTGCATTTCCTACTGCATATGACCTTGATCCTAATTCCACGCAGTGTCCAGTAAGGACTTCGTTATTTCTTCCCTTCTCCGCCCCGCAAACAAAGCTGGATTAATGCACAGAGTTTGAGTTGCGAGCTCACTGTGTAACACGCTGTTTGCGAGGGATGCTGATGAGGGATAAAAAGACATTATGATAGCTGAGAATAATGCTAAAAAATGGCAGGCTTATTCTTCTAGAGGTAGTCAGCAGATTTATAACAGATAATGTTAATACTAACGAGACACAGAAAATCATCTACATTTTCATGGAAGGCTGGACAATAAAGCAGGATTTTTCCGCGACATGAAAGAGCTTCTCTTTAATGATTTTTGAAGTATTTATCAGCAATGAAAGCAACCCAGAGCATTCCTCTCCCAGCTGTTGTCTACATCTGAAGATAAAAACGAAAGTTACATCTGACTGATGAGATAAATGAAAAGACTGTTGTAAGTACAAGAACTTTTACAGCCTTCAGCACAGAATAACTTTCTAGTTTTAAAAAAATGGCAAGTTGTACTATATAAAAGTTATGGTAACAACTTCAAGAGATGCATTAATCAGCATTTTGGGGGATGAATGAAAACACAAAAACACAGAACACAAATGTAAAGGTAGCATAAAACACATTAATTTATAAAGACTAGAAAATTATGTATGTGTTCCAGAAAGTATTTCCCCATTTTCTAGTACCCTTTTTTCCCCTAGACCCCCAACAGGGTATGTAGCAAGGGCAACTGAAATTCATTGGCATCCTGCGTGGAAGCTTTCTTTTAAACTGTGGCATGACAATTTTAAGTTACCAAAGTCCTATATCCACTTAGCGTGGGTACACCAAACTGACCCTGTTAGCTCACCAATTCCTGTCCGGCCTCCTGAAAGATGTAAATTTACAGACAAAGGCAAAAAGCTCATCTGAAATGAATAATGTGCAAGATTCCTCACTGAGTCTGCTGACCTTAGCCAACAACACAGTTGCTTGTGAAAGGGCTCCTTACTGTACCTTACTTAATACCTTACTTAATCCGTACCACTTAGAGACAAAGTCTCCTTTAAGAACTCATAGGAGCTATTATCAGTGATCCAAAAGCATCTTAATGGAAAAAGGAGACTGTACTGTAACATAGTTTCATCATTACTGGACTGATTACTACATACTTCAGCAGTAGCTGCTAAAGAGAGAGCTCTTTTCAAGGAAGCAGAACCATCTCCCACTTAAAATTTGAGTTATATCCAACAATCAAGGCAAGGGAAAGAAGAGGGGGGTGGGGGTGCGTGGCAAAGAAAGAGAAATTCTCGTTATTCTGCCAGCAGGTCTACCAAGCCACAAAGAAATTAGGACACCGAGTGACCGTTTTGACTGGTCTAGTTCTGTTAAAAAAGTTTCCATGTATCAACTGCTCTGTTTTCTCATACAGAGGAATCATTCTGGACTGATGTGCTATCATATGCATATTCTTAAAAATGTATAGTATATATGTATATTTATGTGCATGCACACACATACACAGATCCTCTTCTGAAAGAATATCAACTTCAGTGATAACAATTTCCTGAATAAAAGTGGCAGACTTCCAAAGCAGTAGTTCTGAAGATCTTATCCACTGAGGGCTTTCTACACTGTACATTAAATTACAAACCAGTGACCACAAAACAGCATCCATTTACTTTATCTGCAAGCAACCAGAGATGCTCCTGGCAAATAAGGAATTTAAAAGTGTTAGGAATTTTTCTTTAACATTCCTATAAAGTAAAGGGATTTTTCTAAGCTTGTTTACCTGGCTTCTCACCTTCATTTCTTACTTTTATGCAGTATTAAGACATGTATTTTCCACAAATTACAATGCAACATCCCTATATAAATGGAAAACATTTACTTTATTCTGGAGATTTTTCCCATTTGTTTTATGGTAGTAAAAAACAGAGAAGCTTTCGTAAGCTAGATAATTTTTAAATTATTTTTAAGCGTGTTTCACCGATGAAACAAAGGACAGAGAAAAAAAATGGCAGAAAAAGAGAGGTGTAGGCATAATTTTGTTGGGGAACAGCATTAAGTATGCAGGCATGAAGCCAGTATACCAACTGCCAAACAAAATCCCATGTTTTTAACTTTTAGAGTTTGGAAGACTTTGAAGTTAACAGTTTTACAGATGAGCTGTGTTCTCTGGGACGACTCTATCACTTGCTTGTTATTCATCGTCTCTGCTTCATTGTAGCTACACCTTTTTCAATGAGATAATGAAAGGATTCTGCATAATGGAGAAATATTAGGAGAAATAAATATGCAGTACACTCCTTAATGCCTAGTTTGATGAATTTTGGGATTTTCGATAATGGGATGGCCTACACAGCACCAGGCTTGCTGGCATCAGATGGGATTTGCCTTTCTCAAAGGGGTAAGAGGGTCTTTGCTCACAAGCCAGCACGGCTCATTGACAGAGCTTTAAATTCGGCTTGAAGGGGGAGGGTTGACACATCAAGGTTAAAGGGACAGGGTGGTAGCAAGGGCCCTCAGCCTGTTGTTCTGAGAAATGCTGGGTACTTGAAGTCCTACAGAGATGAGCCAGGGGCTTCTGAGGTCATAGGAGCCAACAGGGAAACACCCGTGAAATACCTCAAAGGAATTAAGGGGTGTTCCTCTAGGAAGGTGACATGGCCAACAGCCCAGCTGAAGTGCCTCTATCCTCATGGCTGCAGCATAGGCAACAAACAGGAGGATAATGAAATCAGACACTTGGTCTGTAGGCCAAAAGA
Organism: Rynchops niger; assembly: GCA_013400035.1. Lineage (NCBI taxonomy): Eukaryota > Metazoa > Chordata > Aves > Charadriiformes > Laridae > Rynchops > Rynchops niger. Next base: position 512,043 of record VXBH01009931.1, read on the forward strand.
AGGACCTGATAATGAAGAAACATTCCCTTTCCTCCTTCCTGAACAGCATTTCTAATAGCAAATTTAGCATCACAGTCATGAAAAGCATGTCTGAACAGGACCCCAAAGCTCTTCCAATGAATAATTAAGAAGGTTCTATCGATCTGGGCCTCATACAGACACTTCGGTCAATCTCAGTGGAAAAAAACAGTGATGGGATTGACATCATTATCTCTTACAGAACTGGGAAAAAACAGGTTCATGAATCGCAGTTGGACTATTGTCCCCTTCAGGCCTTCAACACATCTACAAAGGTTCTTATTTTTAGGAAGCATGCAAAAAAGAAAAAAAAACCACCCAACAGAAAAAAAACATCGTTTGGCACAATTTAATTCTAACTGAACTTTTGTTTTCTACTGTTTAACTACTATGTCTTATTTTCTCCTAGATACTTCCATGCTAACTACTTCATTAACTAATTCACTATTCATCAGGTAATGAAGATAGTCGAAGTGGGCTGAAAACAGAACAGCTGATTTTCTTTTAACAGCTGCTGCCTATTGTTGACTAATTTCAGTCCAATTGTGTTTTCCTCCCCCTACTTCAGCTAGAATCACCAGCTTCTTTCATTGTCTTAAAAGACTAAGAATATGCTATTGGCTTATTGTATACATATGTTAATTTGGTGATCTGGTAATAGAAAATTGTTTTTAAGAAAACCACACAATAATCAGTAACGTACAGTGCCAAATTAGACTAAAATCTTGGGACAAAAAATAAAGCAAGAAATAATTGCTAAATTGTATCTACCACACATTTTGATTCACAGACAAATTTTTCAATATTCTGTAACTTACCTTCATCACTACTGGCTGCTTTCTTTCCAGAAAACACCAGAGAATATGAACAAGTTTATGATGGCATGATATGGGATATGTTACTCTTTACTAACAAGTAAGCTAGGAAGATATTTCATAATACTGCAATATACTTTTATGAGAAATACTGCAAGCACAGTATACACGCAGTATACTCAGAAGCAGTGTTCTCAGCCATCATTATATGTGGGTATATGTAATGCGGAATCATTACCAATAATGTGCAAAAGCTGTATTTCTGCTTTTGAATGATGATCTGGATATCATCTGATTTAGCTAAAGTCATTACGAGAACTTGTCCAGGATCCACTGGTTTTACCTTCTATCAATAAAATTACTCAGAAGTGCTACACTGAAATGATACAATTAAAATGAGAAACTTGTGACAGTGCGAAATCTGCTGAAAGGCACAGCTGACACAGCCCTAAATGAGGTAGTAAGTTCCACGCCCAGATGCTCTTTATTTGTGGTACAGAAGAAGCAGATACATTGTTATCACAGCTGATACTTGCTCAAAATGCACTTTTCTTACTATCCCTTCTATTACACAATACCGCTCCAATTCAGAATCTCAGAAACAAAGAAAATCTATGTTGGGGGGGACTTGCAGTATGCAAAAAATAACTCTTAAATTGCAGAGACTGCTAAGGGGGAAAATCAGACCAACAACCATATCAACTTTGCTGTTGGATTCCATTTGACAGCTGACAAAGAAAAAAAAAAAAAAAACTTTGACTAGTTTTGAATTTCAAACTTTATGCTCCCCAAAATAAGCATCAGATTAATCACAGCAGACAAGATACTATTAAGTGCAGTTTTTAAAAGACATAATAGAATCGTAGAACGGTTTGGGTTGGAAGGGACCTTAAAGTCCATCTATCTCCACCCCCTGCCCTGGGCAGGGACACCTCCCACCAGCCCAGGTGGCTCCAAGCCCCGTCCAACCTGGCCTTGAACCCCTCCAGGGATGGGGCAGCCACAGCTTCTCTGGGCAACCTGGGCCAGGGGCTCTCCCCCCTCAGAGTGAAAAATTTCTCCCTGATATCTGATCTAAATCTCCCCTCTTCCAGTTTAAAGCCATTACCCCTCGTCCTACCACTACACTCCCTGACAAAGAGTCCCTCCCCAGCCCCCTTTAGGTACTGGAAGGAGCTATAATATCTCCCTGGAGCCTTCTCTTCTCCAGGCTGAACAACCCCAACTCTCTCAGCCTGTCCTCATAGCACAGGTGCTATGTTCATCTTTGTGGCCCTCCTCTGGACTCAGTCCAACAGGTCCATGTCCTTCTGCTTTATTTTAATAGAAAAATATTTTTATTCCTCCATAAATAGTATCTGTCACTGAATAAATAGCATCTATCTACTAAATACTAAATGAGACCAGAAAGGCTTCAAAGGCAGGAAAAAACAAAAGCAGAATACTCTAGTAACCTGGATCACTACTTGGTAAATACTGGGTCAGAATTAATCTGATACAATATTGAATTATGACACACTACACGTGACTGCATCTCAGATCACCTTTCCAAGGAATCTAAATGTCATCATGTCATGAACAGTTCTGGTTCAAAACATTATTTCTGAAGAATACCTTTGCAGAAACTGCATTCTTAAATTTTACTTTCTTACTGGTGCAGGAAAAAAAGTCAAAAAAAAAAAACCTACTACAGTGACATAAAAGAATAAAATAACTTGTTAAAAGAGCAATAGAAAGAGTAACAAAAAAATTGCAGGTGAGTGGGAGATTGCTCCATAATGGAAGAGGGTTTTTTATGAAGGAAATGTTAGATAATTTGAGCTGAAACATCTTTAAAAAAAAATTGAGAACAATTAATAAGAAAGCACAATGACCAGATGATGCTCTCTCAAAATCTTTAAAGAAAGTACGGCATGAAACTACTGAATTATTAATTATGACATGTACTATATCATTTCAAACACAAAGACCTTCCCTCTGCCTCAGAAAGTTCTAGAGACAAGATCTGCTGGATCCAGTACTATGCATTTATTTCATTCCCTATGCAGCCCCTGTTGGTCAGTGTTAGAGCTAGGACTGAGGGCTCGATGCTGTGACCCAGTACAGCTGCTAAAACTTGATGTTTCTACATTAAAGAAAAATCTTTCTAAAACACAGAGTTGCTTCTAGCATGACCAAGTTGATTTTGGGGCACATCCAAACCGAAAGAAGAATCTTGACATTTAACTTCCAACTAATTATGTTTAAATTATTGATAAAAATAATATCTAGTCCTTTTTAGAGGTATGTATGCTTGTCAAATATACATAAAACCAATGTATGCAGACTAGAAATCTGTAGGTTAGAACAAACACATTGCTCTGTTTTTAGGCTGATATATATGTGGGATTGCAAAATAGAAAGAAAACTGAGTGCTTGATTCTGCCCTTTGAAAAATCTGTGTCTGTCCAAGCTGAAAAGGTCTCCAATCACTATGCACAATTAGGACAGCAGAAAACAGGCCAGAGTTAGCCCTCCAAACAAAGAATTTCTAAGCATGTCTTGGATTTTTCTTTTCTTACAGTTATTCCCAGCAATGAAGGTCACTGTAAGCCACATAGCGCACATTTCACTGCTTGTTACCACTTATAGTTGCTAGATGTGAGTTTGTATAAGCTAAAATATGTGATATTTTTCTTAAATTGTGCACAGCATGCTTGAACAGATACAGCATCAAATTATCAAGTAATCATCACATGTATTAGTGGAAAATATAGCAGCAGCACACTATTACTCAAGTTGAGGGAAACCATTCACCAATCTTAAAGTATTTTGAAGTGTTATTATTTTTGACATTGAAATCTCACTATTTATAAAAATTCATTACTATAGGAAGAAAAACTGTATTAGGAGAAGCTACAGAATGAAGTGCACCAGAATCCCATTATTTTGGTAGAGTGAACATATGTGTAACACATGACTAACTTACAAATTAGGGAATCAATTCTCATAAATTTTTATCAACCTAACAGTTACTGACAGAGTAAATTCTATGCTGAAGCCATGACATTTATCAAAAAATAATCCACTGTGATTCTTCCCTCTGATTTTTTTAACAATTTTGCTGTAACATGTACTCATCCATACATTTTCAAAGTTGAGTGAGTTATTCTACCTTCTTCTGGGGAGCACAGACTTTGATATTTAGTCATTAGCCTTAGAAAAGAGTTAACTAGATGCAATAAAGTATCCATAATAGAGTTAATACTACAAAGGGCAAAACAAACTTAAACTTAGGCAACCTTCTGATTTGAAAACAAGTACAGTAGTTGAATTATGAAGTTAGTTATTTAGAAAGGCAAGTTCTCTGTACAATGTCCACACTCTAGGCTTGGCTTAAAAAAAAAAAATACAATCCCTTGAGACTCTATATCCTACTCAGTTATAAGACTTCTAACATTTAATTAATTGCAATCTGAAAGCTGAAAACTGGTCTGCTCCACGGGAGTCAGGTATTTGCATGTGACTGTAAGACCACAGCAGTTTATCACTCATTAGCAATGTCATTATACTTTAAGTGTTCGTGTTTAACATGTCTCAACTGCAACTAAAATGCATTCATTTAAAACTTGAACAGCCATCAAAAAGGTGGCGTAAATTGATTCACTCTAACTGGAGTGTTTTAAGAGCACCACCCAATCATTTCTAACCAAATCAATACACAAAGATATATAGAGACTGATTCCTATTTAGTTTAAGGATAAATAATAATTTTTAAACATTTCAGTCTCAGTTTTATCTTCTAGATAAAATGATAAAATTCTTTAGTGAAATTTCTTCTTCATGAAATTTCTCTTTTCACCTACAAACCAAAGCTCTAAAAATCCATTTCCAGTGAAGCATCTTGCACCATTACTACTGCAAAGCTGTCAAACTGTTAAAATGCAGAAAAGACTCAAATCTTCAAGCAATGCCGCTTCATCCGTAACACACAAAGTCCAGAACCTTTGACTTTTCCAAAAGAGAACTCAGAATAAGCCCTTTTAACTTCCCTAAGTCTAGATAAACGCCTATAGTTACCACTTTTTATTTTTAGAGGAACAAATACTCCACCACAAACTTAACAAATTAATCACAGAATAGTAGGGGTTGGAAAGGACCTTCAGGGATCACCTAGTCCAACGCTCTGCCAAAGCAAGGAGGTTGGACAGGAACGCATCCAGGTGGGTTTTGAATATCTCCAGACAAGGAGACTCCACAACCTCTCTAGGCAGCCTGTTCCAGTGCTATAATAATATATATAATAAAGTAATATAGTAACATTCAAATTCAAGGATTGAACTTGAAAGATTTTCTTTCATCCAGTAGGGCTTTAACATGCCCTACTCATGACTGGAGTAACAGCAAGTAAAAGTGAGGAAGCATTTGCAACTTTGCAAGTCTTTGCTAAAATACACGATTACAGCTTCATAGGGTGCATCCTGAAATGCCCCTGCATACAGTAAACCCACAGACTTTAATGTCATGGACTTTTTCTACTCATGGTTACCCCTCCAAAGCTTCAGAGAAGAAAGGACAGGAAAACTTGTGCTCTTATACCCTAAGATTTCCCTGTCTTGTCTTCACATACCAAGAAGGGGTAACAAATAGTACAACGCAGAAATGTTGCACGGTCACCTTACACGCTGAGTGCTGACCCTCTGTTGGAGTGTCTGGCACACTGAATGATGCTTGTCAGTTGAGGAAATGCCTCCTCCAGACAAGTGTGAGCCCGCATATCTGCCCCTTTCCCAGGAAACTGGAGTGTGTCTGTTCTCAGTGACCGCCCTAATAGTTTAGTACAGAGCAGGCATCAGCACTATACTCTATAATTATCAGACTAGGAGTGTGCAGACAATGACTATGAAGAGACATCTAATTCCTGTAAATTCATTGATAGCTGATGAGGTTACCTATCAGTTCACATCCTTCAAGGTTTAGTTCACAGAAGAACAGATGAAATTCCACCACTTGCCAAGATAAAAAGTTTGTTATTGTGCGGAAATTTCAGCTTGGAGCCTCCACTACCAGGTTTCTTCTCATGAAGAACAGGAAAAAGCGGAAAAAGGAAATGAGTAAACAACTAAGTGGAAAATAGGCTGAGTACCTGGACCTCTAGCACCTTCACATTTGCCAGGAACTTATTTTGACATTACTGGCTAATAATAGGACAGGCTGTATATCTCAAACACAAACTCTCTGAAATGACATACTGGAAACAAGAGTCTGATACAAAATATTAAAGTTTTATGGTATAAAATGGCCATACTCACTTCCATTTTTAATAGTTTGAAGAAGATTTAAAGAAGATTTTTGTGTGTTTACACTTTTTCTTCCACATTCAGCAAAGATGTGGTTTACACATTTGGTAGAAATGTTTTATGATCTCTCCTAGAAACTAAATCCTCTTCATAGGACTTATTTCTTCTGGCATGCACTTGTTTCTTTCTTTTCCCTGACTTATAAACAAAATTAAACACGCACACATTCATCTTACAAAAATAAATAAATTCTGCACTCCAAAGATCCTAAACCCAAATACTGAACTATCTACGTGTAAAATCTGTTCTTTATTAGAGACAAAACTTTTGAGTAAGAACATTACAAGTTTTGTACTTCCGTAAAAGCAAATTCAGAAGTATCTTACAGTTTTAGTAGTATTTCACAAAGTTACTTATCAAAGAAAATAACATTACCATTTATGCCCCCCTCCATGGAAGTGTACAAGGCCAGGCTGGATGAGACTTTGAGCAACCTGGTCTAGTGGGAGGTGTCCCTGCCCAAGGCAGGGAGGTTGGAACTTGGTATCTTTAAGGTCCCTTCCAACCCAAACCATTCTGTGATTCTATCTTTTTACACTAAGTGATGGAATATGGAATTCAAACTAACACTTCTGAACACAGAAACATGTACCCAAAAAGATTGCACTGGTCTTGCAACTTGAGGCTGACAAATGGGCCAATTAAGCCTTTGCCAGCATCACCACCTTGACTTAAAGATACTCTCTTTATAGGCAAAATAGGCATTTTCAAAGTACACTTTTACAAAGTAATCTAGCTAGAAAATAACACATCTACTTTTCTTACATGTATAACCATATTCTTTAGAAATACATTTATATTGATAAATGTTGTATGAAGGACACTGATGCATCCTTCACAATTTATCACTTCTCTAACCATTAGAAAACAGCTATTGCACAAGAGCCCTTAAGTACATCTCTAGCATAGCCTTGTCTTTGTTCAAAGAATGGGTCGAGTTCATTCAGATTATTTATTAAAACGTGCTGTGTCATACCACACTAAAATATACTGTCTTTGTGCAGTTGCTCTTTCAAGTTTGCTTTCTTTCCATTAGCCCTTCCAATTGTTGCTTTTCTTCTGATACGTTCTGAAGCAGTCTCTTTCCCAAACATTGACAAAGGGGACAAGATAAACCCCTGCACAGAGTCCTTGTGTGGACACTAATTCCAACAGTCAGGGCTTTTCATCCCCATCCCCCTTACTGTGCAACACAGCAGAAGACAGTTTATCTAATCCACGCTTTAACTGATTAGATAACTTTCCTGAAAGTTTCAGTGCAAAAGAGTCTCTAGAATTCTATTCTCCCACAACTTTTGCCTGAAATTCATTTCCTACCCTGCACTTAATGCCCTATTCCTCCTAGTTCACACTTCTTTATCTCAAGCAGTAATTATTACAAAAATGAGACTTTTATTCACCAAGTTATTTGCTTAGTCCGCAAGCTAAAGTCCTTAAATGACTCCAGAACTTGCACGGACCAGTACATGAACAGAGGGGTACACACAACATCATGCAATGCATCAGCCCTAGCACTCATTGAGTAAAATGAGTACTAAAGGTCCTATATCTGAGCTTTCATACATATATTTAAAATAATTACTTGGGTCTAAGAAGTATATAATATTTGGATCAATAGTAACATTGCTGTAAGGGTTTCTAGAAATATTTTTGTCATACATGTGTCACACGGTCATGCTAAAAACACCTTCAGTGGTACCACTCCCACCAGCTGGGCAGTTCACATGAGCCTATTTGAACACCCAAAACATGATGCTTTCTTTTGCCATGTGCAATTTCTGATGAATGGGATGTTGCCTGCCTTGGTTTCATTCACAGATCACCTGTTCAAGGAAGTCACTGAACTTCCCACCAAACAAACACTGAGGGATGCTTGTGCTACTAATATAACAAATAGAAGCTTAACATTACCATTTTCAGATACACATTAAACACCGTATGGAAGCTTACTGTATCTTCTGAGACATCTAACATTAACTCCCCCAAATTTCCTTTCCTACTGCTGTTTACCTAAATGTCACTGCTTTTGCTGTATCACTATGGAAACAGTGGCTGTTCCTTATGTTCCTATATTGCCACCACCAATCACTTTTTCTTCGCCAAAATTTGCTGCCAAAACAGTCTACGTTCTCAAACTTAAAATACAGCCTCTGACAACAAAATGCACCAGAAAGCGTTCACCAGAAAGTCAGGCAAACCATTTCCAAATAAAGACAAAATAAGAAACTGCTTTAGGAGAACTCCCTACATCTCGTTCTAGTGTTCCTATGAACTCTATTGCCATATTTGAACATTTCACAGCCTCAAACTTGCTTTTCCTTTTGATATCTTTTTAGAGCAAAAAACCTGTTTTATACATGGGAAACTAAATAATAAAAAGGTAAATAGCCCGTCCAAGAACACCCAAGAATTTAGGAGGAAACAAAAAAATTCAACAGCGATTTCTGAAGTTCTTGGCTAGCATCTTACCTACTTTCTCTTACCCTTTCCACTGTGGCAACAAACCACTTTACTTCCTTAACCCACATAATTCAGTGTTCCTTTGAGAGCAGACAAGCAATTCTGTACACATGAAAATTAATAAAGCCTCATCCCTACAGCGTGGCATTAGTTGATGAGTTTTGGTATGACACGTGGACTCCTGCTGCAGCCTGCCTTTGAGTGAAAGAGGGAACACAAAGTTTCTCCCTGTTCTCAAAAAATGTGTAAAAATAACTTTGAAATCTTTGTTTCTGCTGTATTTGGTTAAAATCAGATGCTCTCAGAAGTTACTGAGCTCAAAGAGATACACGTATAGCATGTGACTGCAAAAGTTTCTCTTTTCTTTGCTTTCCCCCACCCTTTTTAATAGGAAGCTCCTGGAAGAACAACCTGAGCTACTACGTCACAATTTGTGGCCCATATATTTTTCAACCACGTTGATAAATGCTCTCAGCCATACAGTGCTTAGGGAAAACATAGACATGAGAAGCAGCTGATAGTCTTTTACTACAGGAGACCTAGTCTTTTAAAAAAAGTCACAAATCTAACCTATGCTGACAGACAAGGCCTGTGCGTGCTCAGTCTACCTATGTGCAATCGGCATTAACTACGAGTCTTAAGCTTGCAAAGCCTCCAGCAAGTTTCAGAGTTCAGGGTAAGGTCTTCTTATTGTATTAAGAATACAGATGGCATGCACGTCTGGTCTTAAAATGGGCTTACACCAAATACATCCATGACAATGCAAACATAAAACTGAATCCTTAACCAGTAAAATAACATGGCCTCTGCTGAAACCATGTTTTACAGAATTTCAATTAAATGTGACACTTTAATTATATTTAAGACAAAACATAAAAATTTTTAAGTACCATTCAATTTGTTACTGGAACGTAGAGAAACTTTCTGTTCTATGCTGCGCCTTGAGAATTATGGCAGGCGAGGCACTTCAACAGGAGACAGAGGCAGCTGCATTGCACCACGAATGCAGGCCAGTCACAGAGACTTTGTTCCCTGAAGTACGCACCTTTCCTCTAGCAGTCAGTCGGAGCACAGACTGCAGTAAGCATCATTTAATGCTATGAGACTTTTAGGTACAGCTGGGTTAACCATTGTTCCTTCTTATTACTGATTTTTTTTCATTTAGTTTTTCTGAAGTCAGTGGTGTGAAGAGATTTTGAGACCTTATTTTAATAAATTTATAAGATCTACCTAGTTTGTAGATTGTTTTCTTTCATCTTTTTCCTTTGCTATAGCAAGAAACTATTGAACAATAAAAGCTACCTGAACTCAGAACTTCTTGGGATGAAGATAAGCATATAATTACTTTAATACCATTTCACGATGAGTAACTGACTGATGCCACACATCATTGGTATGTGTTTTAAAGGATTCTGGATAAATGTTCGAAAAAAAAAGTAATGGCGTAATAAATCCATCAGAGTAAAAACTGCACTAACAAAATGTCTGATAAACATAATACAGCTTTGGGGTATTTGCTACTCAGTACCTTGGAAGGACTGCATTTTTCTGATTAGCTGAGTGGCATAAGATGTCATCTTGCTGGAGGCTGCTGCACTGCTGCAGCCACCATCAGCCAACCCAGAAAAATATAACTATTAAACTACTGAACCTTATTAATGAACATTTCTTATGTTTATGTTCTTACATTGCAAAAAGCTTTCCAGCCTTCATGCCACTGAAATGTAACTGTTCTGTACACTCCTTTGTGTCACTGGGTCTTCTGCAAAATTTTACTGAAATGCAACCTGGTAGTTCAGTATGACATATTTAAGCTGTCAAGTGTGATAGAATTCAACATACCACCTGTTTTGTATCATATGATAAGAGGACAACTAAAAGAATTGGCCAAATGAATCTTTGGGCTGAACCACTTTCCTCAATTAAGATATATCAAATATTAGTTTCTTAGAAAATACGCAATAAAAATAAATTTGAGGATAAAATTCTGATCTTCAAGTTCTTTGTCTAGCAATATCCCTTCTGCTATACTGACCAACACTGATCACAGTCTGTATTATGTGATTACTACAGTAACAAACAGCAAGATTCAGACATTATCAAAAAGTGTAATTTTACAAGTTTTCTAACTTGTAAGGAGCTCTCCACACGCATGAATAGTGACCACTGTGAAAATCACGTAATAGCAACAGAGGAGTTAGATACTGCCCAAAATTTTAGCCATGCAACAAATTGAAAATGTACTCACATATCTTTTAATATTAAATAAGAGGAAAAAATCTTGGTTTATAACTATATAAATAAATCCATGTAAATTGATCTGCTCATCCTGTCAAGGTTTTATAGTACTATCAATCACTACAGTATTATTCAAGAATAATATTCCCTACTAACACTGAGCAGGCATATGATGTATCCTGGTCAGCTGTGTTGACTTTATTGAAAGTGTTATCTTCATAGTTAAATTTTGAGCATAAATCTCAAATCTTTATTTATAGTTTGGTTTCAAGTGCTGAAGTCAAGCACCTAGGTTTCTGAGAAGAATCACACTCTGTTTCATTAAAGCATTCTTCAAGACAAATGGAACTCTAAAAGCAGTTTTCTTCATAAAAATTACTATGAAAAAAACACGAACAGGAAGATGCTAATCGGTGCTAACAAGTGAATTTTATACAAGCAGAACTAAGGGCATGCTCTGAAGGGGGAGGAGGGGGAATGATACTGTATTCGTTAAATGAAAATTTTATTGCTGAGGATTACACAGTAACAGAATAAAAACAACCTAACATTGAAAAGCAAATCCATCCTAATTAACATTCTCCCACTATCTCTATATACTCATTTAACCTTTCTTCATGGCCTGTCCTTCCAGACGGTCCAGCAAAGGAAAGGTTTTGGTGCATGACAGCAGGATAAACAAATCTGAATTCTTGCAAAATGAACGGTAAATGAAATCATACATTCAACTGACCATCACTGAAAACAGTTTGTCATTTAAAGCCCAACAGATTAGAAAATACATTTTAGTTGATCTTAACAGCTACATGAGTCTTTCGAAGCACCCAGGGACGGACTATTCAAAAGCACCCAGAGCTTCTCCCTTTCTGCTCAAATTAAGCAAACAAGCCTTGACCAGCACTTTCCAAAGCCATGGATGCAAACTCCGAGGTATTTCAAGACACAGTGCTCACATAAACACAGACCATATTTAATAAATAAACAAACAAAACCACAGTTCTCAATGCACAATATGCTTCTTATATGAATCATGTTTTTAAAAGAAAGTAAGAACTCTAGGTTATGCAGAATATGGGTGTTAAAACAGGGTTTATAAAGCAAATCCAAGCAATATTTATGGTAATCTACTTTTGGTATGGCACTGATACATGGCAACAGGTAAAGATTCTGAATTTTATGTGTTCATTTTTTGAGAAAAAACTTCAGAAAATTTTCAGCGTTTCCTTTAGCATAGCAGCTATTGTCAATGAATAAAATTGTAGGTTCATATTTTGTTAAAATTACATGCTCAATATTGGAGCAAGTTAGTAATTCACATGGTTTACATACAGTCAGTAAACGGCTTTTATAATCTACGTTTGTTCATGTTTTTTTCCGAGCATTTAAAATCAACTTTTACTCTATTCCAAAAGTTTGTATGGCAAGTACGTATTTCTCCCACTCATCTTAAATGTTCCCCTTAGATTTGAATTACACTTTTAATGTCAAATCTACTTTCCCACTTACCATTCAACTGGCATAGTAACTCATAAGATTATTCTGTGCATTTGGAAGTACATAGATTTACTTTTATTGGGACCAGTCTATACTTTAAAGTTTTGCAGGCATGCCTTTATCAAGCAGGCAGTAAGGGAAAAGAAGGGAGGGGAATCACCACCCTTCACAGCACAATTAAACCAGAAAAAAAAAAAAAAAGCCTTCTACCAGGGCAGCACTATTCTGTTTGGGAGGCTGACTTTAGGCTATAATAGAAAAAGAAGTCTTTCTGGTGTATAATGTATCTCCCTAGGCAGTTTGCCAGTAATACACTACCAGCAAATCTTTTTAAGGAGAGACAAGCCCTTAGTAGGAATTCCCCACAGGAACAAGCTTGTAACTTTCAACATGGAAAAAAACATTTCCTTTCAAATGGGAATGATTAAGTACATCTTTTTGTAAGGCGTTATGGTTTGGGTATCTGAGAAGCTCTCTCCTGCATTAAAAGAAAAGAAATGGGAAATTATCTTTGCAGTGTCATTAACTGAAACCCGTAAAACTAAGTTGTGGACCTCCTCCTCACAGCCTTGCACTCCAAACAGACATTTTTACCTGTGCTGAAGTAGCTAGATCCTAAGTTGTATTGCGGCACACAAAATAAAATAAAGAACAAGGACTAGTCTATGTCATTCCCAAATTTCTACAAACCCAAGTGACCTTTCTACTAGTTGGAAATTGCCAGTCATCTTGGTCATATCTTTCAGGACTGTCCCTTGTCCTAAGCCAGAGTGTGAAATAAAATTTCTGTTCCATTAACTCCTAGAGATCGGCTTGACACATGCAATTACGTTTACCAAGAAAATTCAGGAGTTATTTCACACTACTGCTATAGCGCAAAGCAGACAGACTAGGCTGCAGGACAAAGTGGGTGTAAAACACTACCAACTCGGAATTTTCACCTGTTTTGCAGAGGTGTGCATTACAACGCAAAGGAAAAAAGTTTTCTAAATACATGATTTGCACTGATAGAATTCAAAGCAATCCATAATAATTAACTAGTGCACACTACTGAAAGTTTTGGGCTGCCAGTAATATTAAAATATTGAAATATGAAGATAGGGTTGAGTACAGCATTACAGTATTTTTTAATACTCCCCTTGCAGAAATGTCATCTATTAAGAAATTCTTGCAGTTGTGCAAAGGTTACTTACTGATACATACTGTCTCACCCAATAACCATCAAGCAGCTTTACTATTAACTTTCAGAAAGACAAGTCGTGCTGCTCCAGTAGTTAAATGGTTACCAGGTTTTTTTGAATGAGAAAACAGATGTCAAGGTAATCAATGTAAATAAAAAGTAGCAGAAGAAAAATTATCAAAACTATCCCTCAGGGCATTTACATACGCATAAAGACACAAAAACCAATGAGAAAAGAACTCAACATCTGGGGTTTTTTTTCAAAATTAAACTACTGACTTTCTTGCAGGCCCTCCTGGCCTCTCATACATAGAACTATAAATACATTTCACCGACCTGAATCAATATGCAACGTAAAATTCCTGTGTTATATCAGTTACAATTAAATCCAATATTTTTGAATCCTTTTTCAAATTAAACTTAATCACATTTTCCCTTAAAAAGGACTAATCCAGTACCATTAGTACCAGTAGTTAGGTGCTTGGCTAAATACATACAAAACATTGCAATGTCTCCATCATGTTTTCTCATATGCAAAATGAAGTATTTTCAGTAGAATCCAAATTATCTTGTGTCTTTCCTGAAAAGTTTACTTGGGTGACTTTTATGCCAGCTAGCAGATATATTAGGAGAGAGCATTAGCTAAAAATCCAAAGGTAGAAAAAGACCAGAAATCCAAAATATCTTCCAATCTATATAACTTTTTGATACTAAATGAGGGGAGAGACACCCAGGCCTCTAAGAGCCTTGAGCTGAATAACACAGCAAAGACACTAGATATAAGTAGAAGCCTTTCTAAAATACATCATAGAACGTTTAGCAATTAAACAAAATATTTAGAATTATTTACTAAATGCAGTTAAAATTAGTAACATTCTACAATAGTATTTTCAGATAAGCTATGTATAGAGGATAACTGGGTGCAAGGTAAAAACCAACAACCTTTCCAATGGATGGATTAATTAGTCATACAGCCTTAGAACTGAATGAGTCATAAGGTTACTAATGAGATAAGGACAGGAAGCCTGACACCTCTTAAGTCAAGAGTTCAACTGGTTCTTCTCAGAGTACTCGCCTGCTGTGCCCTAGATTGAAGGCACAACTAACAGTTCATAGAATCATTTAGGTTGGAAGAGACCCTTGGGATCATCAAGTCCAACCACCGAGTCCAACCACTTCAGGGATAACACTGGCTTTCCTATTGCTGGAGGCACTGAAAGATCCACCTAAATCTACTTACAGAGGAATTCTTTGCCTGAAAGACAGGATGTAAACATTACCTTTCTGTAGCAGTGTCCCCTACTACAGCTCTCCCACTCCCAACTGCCTGGGAGAAAGAAGAGGTGTCCAGGACCATCACCTGACCTGCTCTGCAAGCACAGGCTGGAAGGGACCTTCTCTTAAGGCAGAACCTCGCTCCTTGAGAGGTTTCCCACTGACAATGGCAATCAGAAACAAGGCTGAAGAATCCCGCTACCAGGGGCACAGAGTCCTGAATTGTCATTAGGTTCCAGCCCTTTATGCATTAGGGTCATGCCCTTTACTTACATGACTCTGCACTTGTGAATTTTTTGTAATTTATGCAACTAAGTCTCCCAAAATGCATAGGCTGTCAATCTCTTCTCAAGTAGGACAGTGTCACCGGTGAAAACCTTCAGGGTCTAGTCACAAGAGATGCAGCACACCCAAAGCAGACTCAACTCAAACTTCAGGGGTGTACTTTTCATAGACTCTGTATGGATGGATGCCTTTTCATTGCTCACATTTACTTATTAAAAAAAAAAGGGAAGAAAAAGAATAACCAAAAACGTCTTGATTGTGGCCAAAATCCAGAATTGTACTGTGCCAGCCTGCCTGCACACTGTAAAGTAAGCAGCCCAGTGCTAGTCAGACCAATGGGAAAGTCAATAGGAGGCAAAGCACAGGAGAACAGAACATGGCACAGTGGGATGACAGAAGAAAGAAAAATTGAGGTGGGAGAGTGAGATACAGCAAAGCATGCTGCAGAAGAGGACAAACAGAAGAGTAAACACAGAAGGAAGCTAGAGGGCAAAGACAAAAGATAACAAGAAAGAAATGAGTGGGAAGTTAATGAATACAAACGACATGAAGGGAAATAACATACCACAGATGGGGGGAAGAAAATGGAAAAGACAGAAACAGAAGATAGATATATACAGGAAACCCCTCCTGCCAGAAACTGCTTCTTATCAAGCTGAGACAGGAGACACTGCCAAACGAAGAGCTGAATCAAGCACGGAACGTTCAGATCACCTGAAACTTCTGAAGGCAGATGAAAGAAACTACATTAAAATATGAAGTAGTGAGCTTATGAGGATTTTCATCCAGAGAACACTGCCCCTGTTCTGCTGTAAGAGAAAAATAACTTCTCTGGTTCAATAGTAGTTTCACCCATTTACTTGCAGAACAACATTAATTAATTAAGTAGAATTCAGGATCAAGTTAAATAGCTGGTTTTAAAGTTCATTAGTCTGTATTACACACTATGCAGTACAGAAAAGCATCAGAGAACTACTCCAGTCAAAGTGCCCCTCCTACCACACACCAGACACACAGGACAAGGTGTTTTAGACAAAGGATTAAACTTCCCCACAGAACCCAGGACTGTGACACCAGCAAGCAGTTAAACACAGTCCAGTCTGAATTTAACTCTACACTTCTGCTTTGTTTGAAATGCATTGTTTTGTATGACCCAGTACTAACACATCATTCTTGAGAGAGAATAAGGATGACCATGAATCCACAGTGCAAGAAGATAGCTGTAGTGCACCCTCTGCTCTCAGAGAAAGGCAGAACAGAAATTTAAGCTTGTCTACTCAGAAGATGAAAAGACAGACAAAAAACTAGTAACGAAAGAGACTCCTATCCTACAACACCAGTGGTTATCATCTGCTTAATTGAGTCACTGATATCATGAAGAAACCTTTCTTTGCTTCCTTAAGTTATCATAAGTATCTCATAGCATGCTGCTGGCTCTGTCACAAAAACTTCAATAATCACAACTTGCGTATCAGCAAAGATGAGTGACCAACACAGAAACACACAATTGTCCCATCCTTACACTTAGCTCACACTGACAATTTTCTATAAACACTCTACTGTTCCAAAAACAAGGGTGTCAAACATTGTCACAGACAACTATCTTAAGATACTCAAGACTAAAAATTGACTCATATTCAAGAATAAAAGATAGCCAAGATGCATATTTTATGTATTTTTTTAAAAAACAGGATGTATACATGTGATTTGCTATTTCTCTTAAGAGACATCTACCTGTTTCTTAAAATGTTTGTTATATTTTTGGTTAATTTGTGCTAAAATTTCTTTTGCCATTACTACTGCAACATATAGCTGACTTTGTGTTGATGAGACACAACACCTTGAAACATTCATGAGGCTCACTCACAGATCAACCAGTGGTTACCTGGCTGACATATGGTCAGTGTTTCACTGTCTCAGGCACAGGCGAGGACAGACTCAGAAACTGTACCTCAGGTTTCTCTTACAAGTCTTGGAAATTCCATCACACAGAAGCTGTCTTCTAACATCCCATCGCAAAGAGGAATGAGTACCTGTTCTGCATGTACACCCTTGGACTGAGGTTGCCACTGCAAACTTCCTGAAGTCATAAAGAATGAACACTTTGACTGCTCCAATTCTCATATACGCAAACAGTCTTCTCCCTAGCCCAAACAAAACTGGAAAAGTTTCTATTTCTAGTTCCCACTTACCAGTATTCCACTGGTTTTTGCCCTCTTGTACCATTGCTTCCTCTTTCCATGGCTGATTACAAATGATATATATTTTGTATTCGGGGGAAAAAAAAACCCACATGCATAAATATTTTTCTGTTTACAAATTAAAAAAACATGAGCCAGTTCAGCTAGCTGATAGAAAGCAATTAATCTATTCAACTCAATGAAGCAACATCGATTTACTCCTTGAGAACCAAGCCCTAGATATAATACCCACATGCAAACTAAAATTTATAAAGCTGAACTTCTAGGGTTTACATAATGAGGAACTGAAGGCACTGGAGGCAGATCATGTTCCTGTTCCTCACTCTGGTCTCTCCCCCAAGGCTCTACACGACCCAAGTGCTGCAGTCTGTACAGGGCCAATGGATGCCTGTGTCCAGAGAGAGGAAAGGGGGAAGAGGAGGCTGTGGGGTTGAGAGGACCAAACACTGCGCTGGAAGGAGAGAGGAGATTATCTTATTTTTCTCAACTTTTGAACTTGAAGACAGAATGGGGTACACTCTCCTAGCAAGATCAAACTGGCAGTGTAGGGCTCATAAAAGACAAACGTCTACATGCGGGGGGCTAAAATCCTACCAAACCTATTCGTAAGATTTAATACTGATTTTTAAGATTGGTCTGTTTTTTAGACCAGTATCACAAAAGATGTGAACGTTATTCAACAGAACAATCCCTACTTCCACTATAAGACAACTGACAGCCCTCTCTCTCAAACATATATCTACACGTACACGTCAAGCATCTGGAAATGGATGCTCAAGCAGGTTCCCAAGCAAGCCTTAAGATTTCTAGCTCAGCTGTTCTATTATATTCCCTCACAGTACACTTGAATCCACACTAAGAGTTCAACAAAGGAAGTGGGTCTACAGCAGGAAAAATTTCAGTGAAGTAGCAGAGGAAGCAACTTGAACCCAGTCTACTTATCAGTGTATTTCATGATGTAGAACCTTAGTCCTAAGGAAAACCAATGCTGATCATTCCAGAACTACTTACTTTATGGATGTGCCTGTGTGATCCCTTAGTGCGCTTAGATCTGTCCCAGCACCTCAAAGGATGTTGTCAGGATAAACTCTGTTCTTTGAGCAAACTTAGTGGAACTACTCAACCATCAGAATAAACAGGATAAAGATTTAAACGGGAATTTGAGAGAATTTAAACGGGAATTTGAGAGAATTTAAACGGGAATTTGAGAGAATTTAAACGGGAATTTGAGAGAATTTAAATGGTCAATTAAACTTCCTATACACATAATTGGGGGTGTTCAAGACCCTTTCTACTTAAAATTTATAAGGATCTCTTACTAAAAAAAAAAGTAATTTAATTTTAGTTAGACTAACTTTGCCAGATTAGATAAAACCAAAAGCCATCAGGGATGAAAATGTCTGTTTCTTTCTAAATACTAGCATATTGTAGAATTAGGTCCGAAATACCAGATGTTAGCCTAACAGAACTAATGCTAAAAACATTTCTTTCAAAATTATTAGCCTCTGACACAAGTAACTCCTTTACCCTTTTCAAGTAATGCTTTATGCAATTAGTTATTAGCAGATCTCTTGGTGGATTGACAGCTACGGAGATTTGTGCCCTGAATTTCTCAGGGGCAAAGAAAAAAAAAAAAAAAAAAAAAAAAAAAAAGGAGAGATAAAGACTAGATACACAGCTGCAGAAATTGTTCGTTACATTGACCTGAATTATTCTGCCTTTTGCCAGCATTTTTTTATTGTCCATATTTGCTTAATCTTGATTAACAAAAAACATATAAACTGGGTCATATGCACAGAATCATTACTTTTAGGAAAACAAACAAGCTTACACACCACAAATTACACAAAAATGTTCATAAATAGAAGACCTCATATCAACCTAAATTTTCTAGGTAAATAAATCCAAAATTACCTACTTACTGGTATCCAATTCTTTATTCCGTGAACAAACTTCCCCTCCCCCAAAAAGAGTCACATGCACATTTTGAGTGCACTGAACTTCACTGACTATTTCAGTATATTTAATATAAAAAATTAAATCATTGCAACGTAATTCACTGTCACCTGTGAGCCTGATAGCCTTTATAAGTTTTAATAGGCAATTAAAACAAAATTAGTTTTCATTGTATATTTTCCAAGCACAACACTAGTATACTATTTTCAATTGAAGAAATATCTCTACACACTGCTTACTGCCATACTGCAGTGACTGCTTTTAAAATTCACGTTGATGTTACTATCGCTTTAAAACGTATTAATGTAAAATTTCCCACCACTGTCTCATTAAAAACTAAAATACCTAGTAAAATGCATAGCTAAATAACACCATTAAAAATTGAACACAGACAAGTATACTAGGAAAGGCAGTAAAACTTTAGAAGGACCAAAACAAGTGCCAGAAACACAATAACAGCTAGTAAATATATTTAATTGATATAAGTGATAGAAATTCAAATTAAAGGTTTTATACCATATAGATATACATGCAGCATAATGTTAATGTACAGTCCCCTCCAAAGGATCTCACCACTGAAGAAACTTATTTTTAACACATAAGGGAGCACATATTAAAAATGAAAAAAACCAAGTAATTCCATGTATATTTTAAAGTATCACTATATACCAATGTGTTTATTTTTTTACTAAAATTACCTATACTTAATACAGTCTCAAATACTAGCATCTAATAAAGTGAAAAGCATAGCAAACACACAAAATAAAAACTCAAGAGTACTTACCAAATTATGATTAGTTGAATTCGAATCATCTTCTGGGAATGGGATGTAAACAGCTAAGGCCACACAATTGGCAAAAATAGACAGTAGTATAAATATGTCAAATGGTCTGGAAAATCCTGTTAAGGAATTCATGACTTAGGAGTATCTACAAACTTTTAAGTCTAGTTCTCTTTTCAGCATCAACACTTGTAAAACAAGTCTTACTTTTAAGGCAATCTTCTGATGGATAACTGTGACAAACACTTCATCACCTTTAGTTCTATCACTATACCATATTATTTTCCATCACAATGATCTTTCAACGTCCTCTTCTTTTTGGAAAAAAAAGAGAAAACTATTACTCTTGCTGACACAGAGCAGTTTAGACTAAATTCTAGAGACGAATATAATTATACACTCTTAAATCAATACACGGGTCATCATGACAGGTAAGGAATACTTATTGAGCTGTTATGTCCTCATATGCTCACATAAGTTTTATTAGTCTTAACAGAAACGTGTTCGTCCAAAGGAGGAAAATCATTGGGGATGTAGTTTGTAGTAGGATATGAGAAAGATTCCCAGCAAATCACAACTGTTCTCCTGTGTGAGACCTGGAAAGCAGGAAAATTCTGAGCCCCTCTTCATGTCTCTGGCAGCTGGACTCCTCAAAAATTTTGCTTTGGACAAGACAGAGTAAAGTTGAGGTGAGCAGACTGGGGAAACAGAACATCATTACTGGCTTGCCAGCCATGCATACTGAGAGGCTATAGGCTTTCACAGTGAAAATAGCATGAATTGCTGCTACACTTTTTATACCTTATCTGGATGACAGCAGTTGAAACCTGGAGATACCTCTTGTCTTCCAGAAAGAAAAATATATATCAGTATATCTTTAATTTGCCTTTCCCCCAAAGTATTTCATTATTTTCTTGTAACTACAAACACGGAGGTACCCAGATTAACCTATGTGTGGAAATTTGGAAAGGGAGCATTTTGGGCTTCAGATATGGTTTTTGACATCCTTTCCTCAATTCAATACACAACTTCCTGACACGCGTCCGTAAAACTCCCATAAAAGACTGAGAGAAGAATACTGAATATACTCAATGGAAGAGTACTGAATATACTCAAAACCATGTTTTTGTCAGTTTAAAATATTTTTCCTGAAAAAAAAAAAAAATACAAAGCCCATATGTAAGATCTGTTAAATTTCGTTGGCCTACAAAATGTTTGTCACCTCAAGGGCTGAGTTTATGTTCACAAAGCTTAACAACATCAACAGCTGCTATGTTGTGTACAAAATAAAGTTACAACAAGCATCTTAACATGCGGCATTCTCCAGTCTGAAATAAACAAAAGATACCAGTGCAAAACTGACAACCTTGCTTTATGACATAGTGCTACTGGGACAAATTCTGCCCTGAGTTACTCTACCCTAGATCTATAGTAATTTCATTTAACTGACCTTAGCCAAGGAGAGGCCAATTTACTGAAATTAGTTGGATTTCTACCAGTTTAAATGAAAGAAGAATTCATTTCACTATCTTTAATTTGCAACTGAATTATGTTCAAAGAACTGAAAAAAACCAAACCCTATAAATGAGTAACAGTTCCTATTGCCAGGTTGGCTGTTCTGTTTTAAGTAACAAAATGACTTTTACCTCAAGTAATCTACTCTTTTGAACAGCTGTTTCCCATTACAGGGATGTTGCCATGGCTAACCTGTTTCTCCTTGTACCTCAACAAAACTATTTTCTGTTTCAAACCTTTTCTTGAGAATTAAATAATATACCAAATCAACATGCTAGCAGTTCTGCTGACGAAATCCACATACTTCCACATCACAATCAAGACAAAGCAATCCTTCCCAGCATACAAGTTATCATGAATACAGGCCAGTACATCCGATTCCCCAATTACAGAAGTACATGCTTCCAAATATGTTTGGTGGTACATATATGTGGCAAAAGTACAGAAGATTAGTATCTTTCAGAGACTTGTATGTACTTAGAGTGAGTCCTTGGCCTAACTAAAATAATCTTCCCTACTTCTAGCAGTTGGAAAAATAACCTTTTTTAAAAGACTTCTACATCTGACTCATTTGCCCTAACGGCAATGCACCAAAGTACAATATGGAAGACATAGGTCTGACATCTTAGGTCATCTCCCAATTAACACTGCTAGATGTACTCCTCTCCAAACAACCTGATTTGGAAGGGCAACAAATGGAATACAGAGATTTGCTGGAATATAATGTAAGCTTATAATTTCAAAAAGTTCTGAAAACATTCCCCCATCTCTTCCAAGAAAAAAGGAACAGCTACGAGCTCTTCTCTGACTTTGAACTACTTCAGTAAAATGTTATTCTATGTCATTATGAGACAAATTAGGAGGGTATCTTTAACACTAATTTAAGCAAAATTAACTACCATCAACATTAACGATAGTTATCCACACGTGCAAGTGAGCTAACGTGTTAGCTGTGATGCTGTAAGAGATGCTGTAAAACAATCCCCTTGATACATTCAAAACACCCAAGGAACAGATTGTAAAAACAAAACTGCATCAAAGGATACTTCCATTCTACTAGACTAATGCAGGCTCTTCGTATCGGGTTGTTGAGGGATAAACAGAAGAGGGCACGGGGTGGCCGACTATTAGACGTATTACCCTGTTTTTTGCTCTTGGCATATTGCTGGCGTTTTCTTTGGGACAGCGATCCTACAGGCTGGGCTGTGGTGGTACTCATATTTTGGGCAGCCTTTGCTTGCCTAGCAGCATCAATTGCAGCTTGCCAAGATAGAACAGTTTGCTTGGATGGTGCTGAACTGTTTGACTGAATAGCTGGTCCGTCACCAGGGAGAGGAATTCTGGTGCTACTTGCATAGTTCGCCTCTGTGGGACAAAAGAAAGAAGTACTTGGTTATTTTTTTAATGCTAAAACGTGGCATGATATTTCTGACAAAAAGATTATTTTAAGACCTCTTGGCAGTGTGATGCTTCCATTACATACACTACAGAACACAAGAGTAGGCGCATATATGTGTATATGATTGAACAGTAGCAAAAAAAATGCTCAGTATTACAACTTCCAGTTTAATGCAAGCATCAAGACACAAACACTTCACGTTTTGATTCTTCCACTTGCTGCGTTTCTTCCTAACTGGATGGCAGCTTTCCTGTTAACCACGTTTATCCAATGAAACATAGCTACTCCTTAAGATCAACTTTGCCGTAGTGCCTTCGCATTTTCCATTTTCTCACTTCATTTTGGTCAAAAGAGTAGTTGTTTAAAATTCTTACACATTGTTCGATTGAGAACAATCAACAGTGGGGGGAGGAAGTCCCATAAGCAAGTTAAATCTTGCCCTATTCTGCATTCTCAAAGAAAAATGCGTGGATGCCTCCCACAAGCGAAAAATCCAATACTGACTGCTGATAAACACGTTTAGAAAGCACTGGTATCTTTCACGCTAGAAATTACAACCGTGAAACCACTGTAAAGGGATGGGGGTTGGTTTTGCCTTTTCACAAAGATTTCAAAAATAAACTGCCCCTTCCAAATAATAATGAAGTCCTCTATATTGAGATGAGAGCAAGGAAGGCAAAACACCACCTCCTTGCAAGGATCTTTCCCTGCGAGCTCTCTGACTAGAGCAAGAGTCTACTCCTACACGCACCTGTAGGACGGAGAGACTCCTGAAGTGCAAAACTTGAAGATGCCTCGGTGGGGGGGGA
>VXBH01009931.1:537227-581081 GCA_013400035.1 Rynchops niger
CGCCGCCTTCACCCCCTCGCCGCCGCGTTGCCGCTCCCGCCCCTCAGCCCTCCCCTCAGGCGCCGCCGCCCTTCAGCCGCCCCGTCCCCTCAGGCGGCCCGGCGCACCGCGGCCTCTCCCCGCCCGTCCCACGGGCGCTGCCCCACGCGCCAGGTACCGGGACGCCCCCGAGACGCGAGCGGCTTCAGCGCCTCCACGCACGACCGCGTCCCTCGCTACTGACGCCCCTACCGGGCCGGTACGACCTGTACCGCCCAGCCTGCCCGCACCCTTCTCGCACAGCGCGGTCGCGCTCTTCCCGCCTGCGCTCCGCCCCGCCCTCGCCGCCGGGGCGGCCGCAGCACCTTACCCCGGCTCGGGGTCCCCGCCTGCCACGCTGACCCGCTGGAACGCCGTCGTTCCGACTCCAGACTAACCCCGACATTGTCAAAGTTCATCCAAATATAAATTTTGCAAAGCCAAATTCATTCAAATTATTTGGTTTCGCCGTTGGCTTTCATTGCAGAACCCTAGAACTTTAATTTCGGGTTTGTTTCGGAAGCCCCGCGGGACGCCGGCGGGGGGGGGGGGGTGCCTTCGTTACTGCGGGGCGGTGTTTCAATCGCTACGAAAAATAATTAATGAAACGAAGAAAGAAGTACAGACATACAAACTCAAATCAGCATGGATGCTTCGAAATTAGTTTTCTCTGCAATGAGCTTTTCCCGATTTTTTTAAGAGTATTCCAGAATACCTTTTTGAACAAGCCACGATCAAACGCAATGGTTTTGAACCTTTAGCTTTGACAAACGTGGTATTTTGTTAAGAAAATATTTCACTGAAACTATTTCTACTGTCCCTTTCCTCTACCACATCCTTGTCCCTATCCATGCTTTCAGCCATCCTTCATCCACAGCTATCTCCATCTAATTAATAACAAATAACAACTACAGACAGTAATCAGAAGAGCAATAAAACCTTAATACCGCTGATATTCTCCCAGCCCCGTAAGCAGCTCTGTTAGGTGGAGCCTATCCCTTTTGGTGTTACCTTTGTGAGTCAAGGGATGAAAAACCTTAGCAGCAAGGCTTATTTAGAGAAGCCTTTTCTTAAATAAGAGGAAACCCCCCCATACCACTTCTCAACCTTGGTTTGAGCCCTTCCTTTTTTTTATAATCCTCTGATTTAGTGGATTCAGCTGTTGTGAGTCAATCTGATGGGTTAGTTTAATTGGGAAGGCACCACACCTGCTCGACAGGTTTCTGTCATTACAACGCATTTTCTTCCAGATTAAAACAGTCTGTGTACTTAGGTACTTGCCTTAAATGCCCGTGAAAGTCATTAGGACTTCTTTTCTCGATAGTCAGATATTTAGATGTCAAAAATGCTTGGTACGTATTCAAAAATATCTAAATCAAGCCTAGTTGCCTAACAACCACTGCAGGCGCTGGAAGTAGGCACCTAACGTGCTTAGCAGGAGTTAGTGCCTGACCTGCTTAGGCACTTAGTACATTTACAAATCTAGATTTGGGTATCTAAATCATATTTTTGAATAAGGCTTGTGAAGTTAAGCACTGAGGCACTACTGAAAAATTCGTAACTAATAAGGCCTGGATCTAATGTAAGCAGAAAGCACCCCATAGAAAAGGGCTGCCTCCTTTGCAGATGTTTTAATGAAGTTCCTGGATTCCGACCTCGCCAATGCCTATTTTCTAACCCCCAGTCCTTATACCGGACCACAGCAATACCTACTGGAAGCTACTGAATACTCCTCCAAACCAAATTTCGTAAGCCTCCCAATAAAACCATGAAACGGAGAGAAAAAGGTTTTTCACAGTTGCTCCAAAACTGTAAGCATATGGTTTTGCATATTTCAAAAGCTAACTGGCCTTTTATTGCTAGATCAAGTTATCTACTAGATTTGCAAAATCAAAATTACAGTTAAAAAAGAAATGCGAGTCCTTTTAGAAAGTTTTGAGAAAGTATTCCAGAACACTGATGCTGTTTTGTCACAAAAGTGCTAATTACCAAAGACACCAACTCGTCTCTAAACAGCTGTTTTCCCTTCTCCTTCTAGAAACTAGTGTCTAATTATTGCACTGAGATTGCTTCCCTTCTATGTCCCTTTGATATTAGTTACTCATTCCTGAATGAAATGGCCAGTTTTACATGGGTGTTTTAGAATGTACACCAGCTACTATAAGAGGCGATGACATTTGGAATGGAAACAAGCATTGTTCAGAGAAAAAAGGAGTACGGATGTCCCCACCTGTCACGCACTCTGTGCTGTGCCATATTCAGTGTACTTCCTTGGTATGTTAGAGAATGGCAGGGCAGGGAACAAACACGTTTAATACTGTCATACTTTTTTTTGCAGATTTGCACCTAAATTACTATAATTTCCCCCTCAATAGCATTTATTTATTCTCTGTAAGGAAAAGAGGCAGCCAAAGCAGCAGACTCTTCGGGACATGCTAGGAGCGGAAGCCCATTAAGGATTTCGGAGCGTTGTGCAGAAGGACAAAGCTACTTAAACAAAACTTCAGCCACTATGAGCGTGCGTGCGGAGTGGCGCACAGCAATAGTGTGCGGCAGTTCCTGGCAGCAAGAAAGAACAAATGCAATCGCAGTGCGTGCGGGAGGAACTTGCGTAACAAACACGTAATTTTATAAAAAATGGGAAGCAACAGAACTAGCCTAGTCCTTACCAAGGCAGGCATTCTCACTCATGGGGGTTAATCCATTATTAATTCTCAGAGTCCAGCTGAAGTTATTAGTATGCTAATATATACTAAACTATTACTATCTTTATACATGGGAGGAACATTTTAATGAAAGACGGCTATGTTGCAAACGAGGACTTGCAGGATTCATTCTCATCCATGTTACATATTTCCTTTTAATTTTGCATATATTCCAGGTGCATCCTCTTTTTCTTTTTGTGTAAAGACTTCTATTTTCCTTCTTTTCATCTGAAGAATGGTAGAGCTACGGTTTGAGTTTGAAGACGTTGTTCGAATTTTTATCTAAAAAGACCATAATGGAATTTAAATATGTCCATATATTTTTATGTCAGATCAGTAAATATCATCTTTCTGATGTCAGTACAAGTAATGGTGACTCTCTAAAGAACTTAAAATAGCACTTTGTTATTATGAATGTAGTTTATATGGACAACTATAAAAAGTGCATACTTCTGAAAACCCCATTAACTGGGATCTCAAAAATAGATAAAAATGTGCATAAATGGATTTTAAAATACATTAATCCACTACCGAATAAAGATGATGAGAGGGAGGCTTAATTGTCCATGTTATTGACCTTATCCACGCTTGAGATGTGATAGGTAAGAAAAATTCCAAGAGGATATAACACTGAATTGCTATTTGCAAGAATAGTCTTTTATGGGTTTTGCATCAATTTTTTAATTAATTTGCACGAGCAGAGTACCCTAATACTAAGCATGATTTTGATTTTTTTCTCTCCTATTTAGCGTTTGACAAAAACGTTCAAGATACAAGAAACCTACCACACTGAGGTCTTACCATGTAATCATTTGCATATAAGCTCACCAAAAACACGAATTTTTGAAAGCTAAATGTAAATGAAGTGAGTAACACCACTTCAGTCTAGCTGGAGATCTAGCAGTACATTTTGTGACAAAAATTTCATTGTGAAAACTTGAACAGAAACAGGGAGGGAGAGGAGGGAAGGCAGCAGGGTGCACAGACAATGCTCTTTGCATTTTTTTTTGGCTGAGCTACAGCTTTAGGTATGTCTCAGATTGCCTGTCGGTTAGAGAAATGGGTGATGGTCTCCAGCAATGCTTACCAAGTCAACAAAAGTCCTAATTTATTTTTTCCGTCCTCTCAGCAGAACTTTATATAACGGTATCCAGCTAGTAAGGGACAATTGCAAACATGCTTTTGAATTAAATGCTTTCTTGTCTATGCCTGTGCAACTATATTTTTCATTTTCTCTATATGCAAGTATAAACAGTGTAATCTGCTCTGAACATACTGAAAGTCTGTTAAATTTAAAATCCACTTGGATTTTTTCAAAACAAATTACTAAGAATGTAATTAAATGTGTTTTCCTGACTAATTAGATTCTTTGGCTTTCTGTGGCTTCAATTAGGATGCTATTACTCAGCAACGCAGTTTATATTCTTCCAGCACTTCCCTCTCCTCACTATAGTTCTTCACTATTTGCCGTGTTTACCATATCTTTTCACTAACTTGCTTTGATTATTTGATTGAAAATGCAGCCACTTAGAAGTTACTGGATATTCTGTTGTTCTTTATCTCCAAGCTTCATTTCCTAGTAGCCTTCTTTTTCATCCTCTCCCCGTTCCCCTCTGATCTACAGTCATGGATTGTCTTCACATTTTCCTCCAGTGATCCACCGTTATTAATAAATACTTCCCACCCCGTGTGTTACCCACCTTCCAGAACTCCTACGTTCCCATGCCAGTCCGAGTCACTTGAGGCCCAAGGGGATTGCCTTTGGTGGGCACCAGACTGGATTCCTAGCCAGAAATTATTTCCAAGTATATCACTGTGCTAGCAAGGTGAACCGAAGTGGTGACAGCAGGACTACGTCACCTTAAA
Source organism: Rynchops niger (assembly GCA_013400035.1). Lineage (NCBI taxonomy): Eukaryota > Metazoa > Chordata > Aves > Charadriiformes > Laridae > Rynchops > Rynchops niger. The sequence goes on from VXBH01009931.1 coordinate 541,817, forward strand.
TTTAGAGTATCCATATTTAGGATAGAAAATATTTAAACTGTTGACTGCAGGAACGCATTTCAAACTGTCATTTAAGTAGATTCAAAATTTTCTCTGAAGAGTTTCATCTCTATTTTTAGTGCTCAGTGGAATGATGATTTCACAGACGGGCAACACAGCCAGCTACCAAAAAAATTCCACTACACATAATTGTGCTTGAAAATGTCACAGTAAAATGGACGGATGACTCACAGTATCGGCGCATGTGCCTCCTGCAAACAAATACCTTTTATAAATACAAGCCACACTCCAGCTTCTGCAGGGTATTCTGGCGGTGCCTTGTGATGGAGTTTCAAAACCCCGCACCGGAGGCTGGAAGACTACTAAAAACTGCACAGATTTTAGCGAGAAGCAAACACGTTTGTGTGTGGGCTCTCCCACGGCGCCTGCAGGAGACAACAGCCCTCGGCGGGCGCCGTGGGAGGCAGCGGGCGAGGGGGCGTCCAGGTCCGACAGCGCCAAGTGGGAATTCCAGCCCTGGGAGCTTCTCCCTCCGCACCCTCCCGAGTAGAGCCCAGCCCAAATGAAAATACGCTTTCGGGCAAGAGTCCTTGCTCTTCCTACGAAACCCTTTGATTTCTCCTGTGAAAGCACAAATGTATACTTTCAAATGTAAACTTACTTTGCGCTTTTAAACCAACTTGTTCTGCCGTGGTATCTGGAAGTATTTTTGCCAGAACAAGTAAAATTCATCAGCTCTGTATTAAATGTTAAGAAACTGACACTTACAGAGATTAGGGAATAAGTAAAAATTCCTGTTATTTTAACATATAGCAGTGTACAGAGTGAAATAAAATTCTCCAGTTTACCCGTCTCTGCTCCAGTTACTAAACACAACACATTACCTGGGGCTCAAAAAGTGTTTCTCACTTGCCAGATGCAGGAAACATGAATTCAGCAAATTTCTCTGCAGAATCTTTCCCAAATGGATTTTTTAAAATGACTTTGAGAGACATTCCTTGTCAAAAGTAGCCCTTGAAGAAGACTACAGCCGCACGGTTGAGCACACCACGGTCAAGAAATGTCCTACTTCATTCTGGGCTGCACCATGACACCGTTTCACATGATCCTTTCTTCCTCTTCCAGCAACAGGCACTACGTGGTGTGCGAGACAGCCTACACTTGCAGCAAGAATCCAAGAGGAAATATTTATCTTTTCATCCCATTAACTCATTTATGCATTCAGCAATGGATACGACACAAACTGTATTCCAAACTTACTCTGTTGGAAGGCAAAATTCTACTGCAGCAGAGGCACGGGGGATTTGCCTGTGACTGTCTCGCACAATAAGCGGGGCTAGCAGCAACCACAAACAAGAGTAAGTAGGAGCTAACTACAACCGTAAAAAATAAAGCTTTCTATCTATGCTAATTGGTACCTACTGGAGAAAATACAGTCATCTCTCTTTGTTGGTCTTGTCACCCCAGACTGAAACAGAAACCCCAGATAATAAGAAAATCACAGGCCCATAGAATGAGGGAGGAGTCGCAGTAACTGCGTTAGAGAATGGGGGAAAAAAGTATAAAATGCTACTGAAGCAAAATGCAAGTCTAGGTTTGCAGATCTGGAACGAGCTTTTGAAGCCCTTTTTCTTTAAAATTTGACATTCTTACAAGTAGATCCAATAAGCTGCATTACTCACAGAAGTAAAGGATTACAGTTATTAAACATTCTAGAAATTGTAGTATAATCTCAACAATAGATGATATGACAATCATTTTTAAAGTGCCTCTCTAGGTAGAACGGAGACTGTCACGTAAAGATCCCATCTTTGGCTTTAACATTGATGTCTCGTGTGTGTGTTCAGTGATTTTTATGGTTACACAAACACAGTTCTCACTTGCATATTGTTTGAAAATTCCTTTCCCTGTCTCTCTGAAGGGCAATGAAGATTGCTACCCTACCAAAAATTTTTCTTCCTGGCGTTATGGTGACATTCAGCAAAACCCAGAACCACGTTAAGTCAGATCTCTGACAACTGTGCTCTCACTGCAGTTCAAAGAGTTTGAAAGGACAAAAGCATAAATAAGGAAGCAAAGTAAATATCCTTTCGTATCATAAGACTTCACTGTGTAGCTCTTGACAACACAAAGACCAGCTTAATAGACGAGGGAAACAAATCCCTATAGGAAAGCGATGAGGGATCATGCTCGTAGTCGACAAGGCAACAGAGGAGCTTTCCATCGGTAACAGTAGCTGCAAATAACAAAATTTCTTTAGGACACAATGGATTCTCTCTTTATGTTTTTCATCCAGCAGATGCAATTATCAAGAGGTGTTTGTGGGGTACAGTTTGTTACTTAGAGGGTTTGGGGATTGTTTTCTTTTCATCAGAGACACCACTGCCCAAGCACGTCAAATGAGGATGTGCTATGATGTGTTTAATTTAACGGAAGTGTTCCAGTTTTGGATCATATTTTTACTTCTAAAACAACTAACAAATTCTGTCACACTTTTGCCTTCTTCTGCATGCCCTTGAAACTAATTGAAAATCAGCGACTGCAGCCAAATCTCAATATTCCGTAATCGCCTGCCTCACACAGTTGGCCTGGGGATGCAGTTCGCTCCCAGCTCTGAACCATTACATCCAGTGTAAAGCTCCTTCCAGTGACCGTGGAACCGGCGTCTCGAAGGAGGGCGCCCGTTCCTGATGAAGGGGGTGTATCCCATTGTGGGTATCTGTTTGACAGACCTGTCAGCATACTCTGCAGTTGCAAACACAATACAGCTCTATTACGCATGCAAAATAAAACTTAGGCTCGGGTGTGTTATGTCTTGGGGCTTTTCCAGTCTATACTGCAGAGCAGTTCTCCCAGCACTTCCTTATGCAGAAACCTAGCTATGAAAACACTGGACACTAATATCTTCAGTCATTTAATGTGCACGCTGCTTTTGTTTGGGTTTTTTTTTGCCTGGGGTCTTTATTTCCTGTCAAATAGAAGGATTATTCCTGAGAATGACTCTCACTAGACTCAGCAAGGTTTTTATCCATTTCTGCATCTGAAAGGTTTGCATCATCAAATAAGAAACCAGAGATTACAGCCATGGAAATATGTGAATAAAAGCAACGGGACAGATGCCGAAGCCATAAAAATTACTAAAGCATAATCTGTGTTTGCTGTTCCATACAAACACACAGTTTAAAACAAAAACAAACAAACAAACAAAACCCAAACAGACAACAACATAGAGTACAATCTCAAAATTTATTTTCGGCTTCTAGCCGATTTAGTACACGGGGGTTTTTTGTTTTGTTCTGTACAAAGGCCAGTGATTGAGCTTATTTATGGGCACATTTTAATTCTCTAAAAATCCAGATTGCTTCCTCTTGTCTTATACCGAATTTAGAAAATTGTAAACAAACCAAATGGTGAGTTTCACTTGGAAGTTCAATTTAGATTAAGTTGATTTAGGTTTAGGGCTCTGCCCAGCTGTAGCAGATTTTGACCTACTTTGTGCACTATGCAGTGGGTAAAACAACACTAGATGAGACAGAAAGGATGTTGGGTATGCCCCCGAGCGCTCATACAGCTAATACAGGTACCTAACCATATAAAACACATTTGCGTGCCCTACGCACACAAAATCCTATTCTAAAGTCCCACAAAGCGGGCATGTTACAGCTGTACCTCGTATGTCACCCAGTCTCTCATAAATTCCAGCACAATCTTGACCAAAAAATTCAAGGTTTAAACAAAGCTGAAAGAGACAAACACAGCTATTTAAAAAATCCTAGCAAAGGCTTTGCCTCGCAGTTTTTGAAGTTTTGATGTCTCGGAGGAACCTCAGAACTGCTTTCGCGCTCAGTACACGGTGTTCTCAATGGAAATACAAGTGACTGTGACCTTTGCCAAGGAGATCCCTGGCTAACGATACAGTTTCTTAGCATCTTGCGGTCAGGCATATACTTGACGAGTCTCCAAGGTAAATTATTGTATATGTCAGATGTTAGACTAGCCCCTAGATGTAGTCCCGGATTGCCAGAATGTAAAGACATCGGCAAAGTGCCTCTTTCCAGCAGTGCCATCTCTCCACAGAGCAATTCTAATTGAAGAACAAATTGCAGCCGAATGTTTTCTTTCAGAGTAGAAAGGAGAAAAAAGAGCTCAAATATTTCAGGAAGTTTTGACAAGAAGGAAAAAAAAAAAAAGACTGTAGATCTTCTATTACTTTTAGGATCTGACACAAGAAAAGGCGGCTAATGCTGACTTCCCTGCTGCCCGTATTCTTGAACGGCCGATCTCACCCGTAAACGCACGGCAGGCAGGTACTGAGGTATGCACAACATACACATGCCCACACATCAACACTCACCCAAGTTAGGGAGTAGCTTGTTAAAACAGAGGCACTAGAAATGTTCCTCACTGATGGCAGCGAGGCATGGTGCCGAGGTGCTGGGGAGGTGCAGCTTCAGAACTATGGAGCCAGCAAACATAATAGGGGCTTCAAAAAAGGGTTGTGATTTTCTTTCTTTTCTTTTTTTTTTTTTTTAATCATAAGCTGGTAAACTACTTAGAAAACATAGGGAATCAAGCTATATGAAAACAGACTTCTTCAGTAGGCTGGATTTTTGTCAAATAGTCTACGCTGCAAACCCATGGGAAATATCCTTTTTCTCCATCCTTCCACTCTAATTCTGTTTTCAGGTAACAGTATTTCGCTGTTATAACTTCATCAGAAACACTACTTAAATTGTATTCAAACACGAAGGCTTGGGGTTGGAGTATGTGTAGGAAATGGCTTTGACCCTGCCCCTGACGCACAGGTGCCCGCTGGTTTGCGTAGTGCGTTAGCCGATCGCCCTACAGAAGGGCTTCTCCTGGCTTCCTAGAAACTCAGCACATTATCTGACAAACACAGCAAGTTGAGTTTATTTTTTACCTCTGCCTAAGCATCCTGCTTGCATACAGATTTACCTTTTGGCAAGCAGAATCTGTGTCTATCCGGTCTGTGCCTGTTGCATCACCTTCTCTGCTGTTCAAATGAGCCAGCAGTGCGGCAGCAGCCTGGGGGCAAAGGCTGACTCAGAACCACTGAAGCCAAACATCGACGCTTCCCCTAAATAGGCAGACACTTCAATATCATTGACTTCCATGAGATCTGTTATTTCTTTCAGTCCAGCCCCCACCAGTGCTAAATAATGAACAAAAGAGGAGTTGGGGCAAGGGAGGGAGGTCAAGGGATTGTGAGAGCACGAGCACGATCAGCTATTCCAGGCATAAAAGAAGGATAGGACTGTTGTGGATGACTAAGAATGTCAGAAGAGCTCTTGAGGAAAAATAGAGGGTATGTGACATATATAAGAACATGAAATGTGAAGAGGATTAAGAGAATTAGGAACTGAAACTGAAAGGCTGCAAAAAAACCCCAAACCCAACAACCGCACTGTTTAACGTTGCCCGAATTGACAAAGTGAGAACATTGCTCAGAAAGGGCAGGAAAACAGTAAAGGATCTCAAAATATTTAAGTGATGTGAAGAGCAACAAGGAATTAGCTACTGAGCTGTTAACAGAACCTGTGCCCGAGAGGACTTAACAAAACGACAAAATAAACCTAGAACTGTAAATGCACGGTTCTATTCAATATCCATGCAGTAAAGAAAGGGAAATGCCAGAACAGAGAACGCAACTTCCAGAGGAGGTTACTGTAAAAATAAGATTTTAAGAGCAATAAAATAAGAACTAACCTTTGTGCCACCTAGAATAAGCAATAATACAGGGAAGCTGTCAGGATAGATTATTTGTGACAAATACACTTGAAAGAAAATTTCAAACAGTGACCCTTTAACAGTGATTTTGCAGAAAGAGCTCAAGATGAACACAAAAATAAGTGAATGTTACTCCAGCCTTCAGAAACCAAATCTGAAAGAGCGAGGAAAGCAGAGGTGACCCATTATAACCCCAGTGGCCGGAGTGATCCCACCAACGTTAAAGCACGACATCAGTCACCACGTTTAGCATTAAGAAGAAATCAAAAGCGATCCACAGCAATCCACAATGGGACAACCTTTGCAAGTCTAGTATGTTTGCAACTTCATTTTCCATTACTTTGAAGTGAAGCCAATCTGAGACAATGGTCTGCAGCCTCCCCCCAGTTTCTGTCCTTGTTTTCTCACAGGAACTAGTGTCTCGCTACTTAAGCAGAACGACTGGGGAGCGGCAGCACCCATACTCACAATGTCAGGGAAGCCTTAACATTGATTCTGTTAAAATCTGATGGCAGATCTGAAAGAGCGGGTATTTCAGGATCAGACATGAGCCCTATTTCAGCACCGTAAAATAACCCCAAAGCTGGAAGACCTTCACATGTTCCTTACATTCTAGCAGCTCTTTGTATAAAAGGTCGGCAGGCCCATCCTGCGTCAAATCACTGGCCCTAGGTTCAGCAGCAGGAAGGAAGGAGCTCACTGACCCTCTTAGATTCAAAGGATATTGTCAGACAGAATTAAAGAACATAATATTTTGTTGTACCTTAAAGTTAGTTTAATTAAACCTTTTGTATCAAGTAATTTAGTCAACCACAGAAAAAGAGAGAAGCTGGGGTCTTCTTAGCTTCCCCACACCAGAGCATGCAGTAACGCTGTTTACTTTCTTTGATTAATTTATACATTTTCTGCCATGAAGAGGCTATTGAACTGATGCCTGAAGCCTAAGAACTGCCAAAATAGGCTGCAAAATACACGTTATCCAACTATTCTCTTCATCAGATTCAGAACACTTCTGCCGGGATTGTGCACGCTAAAACTCACCACGATGTTGTTTGCATTTCTTTTTCTCTGTAGATACCCGTATTTCTAAATGCACGTTCAGACAACCTTGTGGTTTTTTCACCTTTATGTCATTGAGCGCTACTTAATTTAAATGTCTGTGGATATGCTTCTTACCCACGTACTGACCTTTCCCTCATAGCCTACACCATCCCGTGTTTCAGGCTGTACTGAAACTGCTATGGATGCTCTGTTTGATGACATTATATTCAAGAGATTCATGCCAGAACTCTTTGGCCACTACCATCATTGCTGATGTCAGCATAGCTTTAAGAACAGGGCTAGTTAGCTAATTGCTTTACAGAGCAATCACAGGCAACGCAGAACCTGGAGCCAAGTGTTTTGCTGGAGCAAGCAGGCAAAACGCCATTGAAGACATCTACTCCATCAGGCCAAAATTCACCCTTGCAATGACAGCTGGGCACAAAGGTTTGTCTATGTGCTTATGAAGCCAAAGAATAAGGTTTCCGTAGGCTTGCGTCCCACGTAAGCACAACGCTAATTGTCTGTATTAGATTGAATTTCAATTACAATCAATCTGGTGATTTGTGGACACCCTAAAACAGTAGCCTTCACTGCTTTATATTGATTTTATCAACACCAGGAAAGGTTATGCACTTAGGATAAAATCATGGAGTTACTGAAGGCAGAGGGAGCTTTGCTGTTAATTTCAGTAGCATTAGGACCGAACATTTTGCTGCAGAAACTATTCTGGCAATGTCATGAAGATTAAATGGAAGAAAACTCACTGATTTTAGATAGCAAGCCAGTGAGAATGCAGTGTACAAGCAGGCAGAACTCAGATCCGTATTTTTAATAGTCTTATTTATATCAAAGAACTTGTTACGTAAGATTTGTCACAATAGATTCTACATGCTATAAAATATACATCGATCCCATGGCTTCCAGTGGAATCACTACTAAAACTAGTTGTAAATATAATAAACCACAGCAGAATTTATTATCTAAATAGATGAAAATGGCACATTTTAATATTAAGTGATGCCATTCATGGAAAAGGAGAAGGAAAAAGTTAAATACTTCCATAATATAGTAAAATTGTGAAAAATTATTTAATACTATTGAAGTAACTTACAATAATTTAAAGCCATTAAAATGGCCACTGAAATAAAATGGACATGTATAGAATCAAATTTGTAACAATAAACCAACAAATCTTCAGGAAAGTACATTGTATTGAATAGCGTAATACTTTTTAATGGAAAAACAGACTTCAAATTTTCCATTGGATGTTCTGAAAAACAGACAGTATTTTGACAATGAAGTTGCCGCCAGGAGAAACATTAGGGCTTAGTTTTAATCGTCATCTACTATTTAGTATGGGACATAAAGTATTAAAATGGTAAATCTCCGGAAGTCTACAGAGAAACCTAAAAGACTAGCATATTAATTTTAAAAAGTTTCCTAATCAACATTTTTTTCCTTTTTCTTCCTCAGAGCTTTAGTAATTCAAAGACTTTACTCACTATCTATGATGATATAGTTACTTTAAGCAGTAATAAAATTAAAATTTGGTTTTGTTTGTGTGTCTGCAGCAAAGAAAGAATGAACGCGGCCATCCCAGAGAAGCCCTCAAGTGTCTTTTACTTCTTTGATATGTAAAAATGTAGTGAAGTACTCTGGTAAACCAGAACGGTCTCTTGAAGGACATAAACACTGAATTCATAATCAACCCATGGTGGTTTTGAGTTCTCCTGAAGATTAATTTGCTCTCCTGAATTACTTAATAACTAGCAAGACAGTCCTCTTCTGTTTTAACTTGTCATCATTTGACCTCTAAATCAACTATTATAAATCTTTAAGTAGTAATACAACATATCATCCCAACTTGCACTTCCGTCTGCAGAAATTCCAGTGTTGCAAACTCATCCTATGCTCCCCGACCACTGAATGAAACACTTCAAGAGAATAAGTATTCAAATTCTTACTTCAGCAAAGTTAATTCTTAAAAAAAAAAATTAACATATTTTAAGTTGTCCTCCATTGCTACAGGGTTGGGTGTTTTTTAGATGTAAAGCTTAATTATTTAGAAAACTGTTTTGTATCTCAACAACTTATGCTGATGGTTTCATGATGTGAACAACACAATGACAGTTATTATTTTTAAAATTTCCAAGGACGATTTCCTAACTTGGAAGGAGAATTCAGCACTAAAATTCAGCTTGACAGAAAAAAAAAAGCTAAATTGTGCCAAATTTGAGCAGAGTAAGTGGAAGGACCAAGGTAATTATAGGTCTGTCAGCCTGAGAGCAATCTTGGGCGAAATAATAGAAAAGCCAGCACTGGAATTTTTAAGTAACAAAAAATTAAAGGAAGGTAATATAATCCATGCAAGTCAGCAGAGGACGATGGAAAATAAATCTTTCAGACTACCTTGCCACTTTTTTTCTTCTGAGACTAAGAGATGTTTTGATAAAATAACTTCATTAATGTATTCTATTTAGACTTGTCTATGGTGTTTGACCTCTCCTTTTGATTACTGAGACAGGATGATAACACCAGCGTGGCATACCATGTATTAAAAATTGTCTGATGTACCTTGTGAAGAAGGTCTATACGGTGGGCCTGCAAAGGACTCGACAGCACTGAAAATCTTCAAATAAGTTGGGTGTTTTTCTAAAATCTCAGCTCTCTTTCAGTCGTAGCTGTGGGACGTGACACAATGATTCACTCACAAAATGACATAGATCGAAATAGACAGTCGCAACGGTTTCTTATGGTTTTAAAATCTACAGCTCTATACTTCATATACTGTCATGTAGAATCGCTGTTAAGTGAAGATCATTCTTTCAACATCTTTCCAAGGCACAAATTAAGGGTTCATGTATCTCCACTTACTCAAAAGCTGTTACTGAAAACAGGAAAGACTCTTACTGGGGAGGTGGGATTGTGGCATTTTTATAAAAGCCGCTGCAACTTCTTCCTTAAACTAAACGTGAATTCCTTTGATTTGTGTTTCGAGTTTCAAAAAATAAACAAACTCAGCAATGTCATGAATCCAAGCAGGAAAAGGAGAATTATTTCTTTATAGATCAGTATAGGAAATGCAATAAGTCTGGTAGATGTACCAGATGTCTTCCTTTGCATTATATTAATGCATCGGTATCTCAACAGAAACCTTATGTTCCATTACAAGCAGACGTATTTACCTTACAGAAAGCACGAATCCTGGATTTTATAAGATTTTACAGAAAGCATTCAAAAATTTCTGGGGAAACAAGGAAGTCAGCTCTTGACCAGAGCTGCTCCTAGAAAGATGCAATAAAATTTTTCACCTTTATATTTAATCATTTCATTTCAGCTAAGCAATCAAATATTTGTTTCAGTCTGTGAAACTCTGGTGTAACAACAGTTACCCATTTAGAAAGCCAAGCATATAAGACAGCATAGTAAACTATGCGACGTAATTTAGATACATATGCGATGCTCACAGTGCGAGGCACTAGAGGAAGTACAGGTCTCAGACAGACATCATTTTATTCAGCTAAGCGAGTAGGGAGTAGAACGGCTACAAAGCATCAGAAGCAAGAAGCAAAAGAATTAGCAGTGCCAGCTTAAATAAACCCGACTGCAAAGGACAAGATACGTGTGTCTGTGTGCCCTGTGAGGTTAAAGTAACTTTACGTTTGTGAAAAGATGAGAAGAGCTTTGCTGCGAGGTGGTGTTTCTCTCATGTTGAATTACCGTTGTTGGAGAGGTTTCCATCTAGAAGACACAGACCTTCTTCAGCTGGGTCTGGCAGACCTTCAGCTTCAGCGTCCCTTCCCGCTAGGCTGGCAGCCTCTTACAAAATCCTGTTTGACATTGGTAGGTGCGTGAGGTTTGTACTTTAGTCACACATGATTTATTTATAGAGCATCTATACTGCATTGTACTTTATTTACTCTTCGTCTCCTTTTTTTTTAAAAAAGGTTTTCTTTAAAGTTATTCTAAATTTACTGTGATGATTGCCTAGTTCATTTGGGGCAGGTGCCTCGGAAGTAATTTGTTCCCAGCCCTGGGTATGAAAGGGATTTTTGCAGGTGCCTGCGGTAAAGGTACGGCTAATGGCTTTGCTGGAGACTGCCTCCGTCAGCGATCCAGAGACAGCAGGATTCATAATTAAAAAAATGCACTGAAAGAGAGGGAAAGATGTCACGTGACGGTGGGCCGGGAGGTTCTACCATCATGTGCTTAAATTGGCCACTTCGCTCACAATGCTGAAGGTACAAACTAATGCATCTGGGCACGTTCATGCTGCACTAAGTTAAATTGATATTTAAAAGATCACGCACAATGTATTGTATATACTATACTTTTCTTAAAATAATATTCAAGCCTAATTTTTTACCAAAATTGTGACCACACATTGAGTACCAAACTGACTAGAAACAGCTTCTTCATGTATAGCTAGGACATGCCTTTATTTCCCTTTACTCCTGAAACTACAACAGACAAAAGAATATAGTGATTACGCTTCCAAAAAGTAGGGAATTGTCACTGTGTGATCACATTGTTTTCCAGTTCCCAAAACAGCAGTACTGGGACCTCATCTACCACTGCCTGCTCTTGTTTCCAAACTCACATTTTAGTGGTTATAGCAATACCCGTTTGCAGGGAAAGTAAAAGATATTTCCCTGAAGGCATCTTTTAGAAAAAGCTTTTCCCTGCACAAATGCATTAAAAATCTGGAAACAGAAGCAACTATTCAACTTCCCATCATTTCTTCATAAACGTTATTTAGTATTGAAAAACTGAAGTAATAAAACCTTATAAATAGGCTTATAGAGAAAGCAGTTAAATACATACAGGAAGAATAAAATTTTACTAAATTATTCTTTTAGTTCATTAAGAGTCTCTTTATGACAATTCTACACACAATGAACACTCCTTTTTCCAAAAAGTTGTTTCATTTATGTTAGGGAGTCAATCAGTGCGAACAGGGTGAATGACGCGGATGCCAAAATAGCGCTGATCAGTCCACCATCCCTTCGATTTCTGAATTGTTGTGGCTGCGTTTTTCACTTTTTTTTCAAACACAGGAATGTCCCACCAGGCAACCTCTGTCATCTGGATACAGCACCAGTTGTTTCCCATTAACTGCAGTTCTTTAAATCTGGAAATGAACTCAAAATTGCAGGGTTTGAATTCTCCATCAGTTGTTAATTAGTATCTATTCTGAGTTTCTATTAATTTTAGGGTATTTTTAAAATAGATGCTGTCTGTGTGTTTTCCCTCCTCTTTTTCTACTCTTTCTCACACTAAACAAGATTCGCATTCAGTTTACGTGTCTCTGACATTACTGAGTGTAAAGAACAATGAGGGAGTTAATAATCCAGATTGTTGTGTAGCCGAATCTCAACAGAAAAATGTCTCCCAGCTACAGGCACGTAGATGAATGAACGTTTGTTAGGAATGAAATGGTTTCAGAAACGTTAATTATCTATTCCTCTATTTGTCCTGCCCCTCAAGTCCTCTCTAGTCATTGTGGCCCTTTGTTAAGTCATTCCTCAAATTGCACTCACAGCAGCGGGTACAATTCGCGTTCCAGTGTACGTGCGATTTTGATGCTTATTTATCGCAAGAAAATGATTTCTTCTATTTGGTTCTCTGAACATTGCTTCGCGCCCACAAAGAGAAGGCTTTATTGCAGAAACTAAATGTTCCTGCTTAGTACAGTCCCTACCAGGCGTCCTCTCCACGGGGAGTTCATGCGGAAACTCACGATTAGCTCTGACACCAGTGCAGCCAGTTGCAGCACTGGCCATTTTCATTCACCCTCACTCTGGACTGGGTTAAGAACTAAGCTTAAACTCCCAGTGGACATTTGTCTTCGGGCTCATCCTGCACTTTACTCTCAAATGGAAATACAATGAGCAGAGCTGTGCAGCAGTCATAAGAATGAAGCTTTCCGTAACTGCCTTAGAGGAATGTCTCAAAATGCTCCCTGCAATATTTTTTTTAGCCCAGCTGATGAAATTATTGCCTGACCTGAATAAAGCTGTTGTTCATAATGAAGAAAATGCTAGACTCTTAAAAAATTGCACCTTCCAGGAGACTAGCTAACTCTTACTTCAGTAGGAGAGTGCCCACAACCCATCGCTATAAAGAATAGCACTAAAAGGTCCACTGAATGTAAGAAATAAATGTATAACATAATCTTTTTTGTCACTCGGCTCTTACAGAATGTATTTGTATGTCCACCCGTTAACACACAAGAGTAAAGCAAATTTCCACAGAGAAATGAAACAGATATTTGTCAGCAGATACTTGTAAATTGGCTAGATGTATAGCTTGAACGGCACTGTCAAAACACATTTTCACTCCTACCGCCCAGGAACGTAAGAGTGACTTGAAAGCTGAACCGCTGTGTTCTGTGAGGTTTTCAGCTGGTATGCTACAAAATGAGTGTGAAAGATATAACCAGAGTTAAAGGTTTTACCTTTTCTCAGGCATAAAGCACTACGGCTTTTATATTGAAGAATGGCATCATTAGGAAAACTATGTGGGTTTATTCCTTTAAAATTGAGCCAAAAATTCCATGCCATTTGTGTGAACACAACACAGCATTCCCAACCCTTTTGCACGCGACATACAGTGCGTGGTACAACAGTGGATCCGACAGTCAGAGCAGACAAGGTCAACAAATTACTTATTAAATGACCTTCCAAACACAAAACCCAGTGGGATTATACTTCATAAAACAAATAGTTGTGTGAAGGTTTACCTCTATAAGATTACTAAATTACCTTCATCTGCCTACATCTTCTGGGAAGAGTATGTGTCTGTAGACACACACCAGCTGTCACAATGACACAACGCTTTGTGCAGAAAAAAAGCGTAAGCAAGATTTGGTTTAAAACTGAAGCAAATAGAATTTGTATAAGACCGATTCTCATAAACCAGAAAAAAGATCCTGAAAACAAAATTTGCCATACAAGTGTATTTAACTTTAGAACATTTGGATAACATTCATGTATCTCATTTCAAGCTACACAGAACAAATATATAGCTTGTTTTTCACATATAAAATACGTATTTGTTGAAGTGTTCTGTACAATAGGAATCCTTTTGCTGTACTTCTGCACTGAAATCTGTGGGGAAAAAGACAGAATGGCGCTTCCTTGGAACAAATACTTCTAAACAGAAGGATACCAGGTCTTCACTGGAGAAACAGAAGACTCTCCAGCCCCTCAGGGAGAGGAAAATAAGCATCTCAGTGGTGGCTATCCCGTAGTTTCCACCTATGCTACCAGGGTAATCTGGAAACTCAGTGCCACTGGTTTCCCCGACTCCTTCACAGGCACTTCTTCCTTGCTGCTCTCCGTTGCTCCTAGTCCCTAACGTGGTTTTGTATCAGGGGAGAGGCAAACGTAGACGCCAGGTATCACAGAACAGTCTCGTACCGCTGTGGAAATGGAGCGGGCTGACCTGCAAGACCTTTCCCTCACTAAACTTTGTAATTCTGTGCTCTCCGTAGCAATGATGAGAGAGCTAATTTATGAATGGCCAGGTCACAAGAGAATTTATGTACCACGGCAACGGAGTGCGAGATGCAGATTGGAGAGGGAGGAAGAATGTGGAGCTCAGCATATCACTTCTTTCTCATAGAAGCTGATGCTCAGCTTAGAGAGGAGAACCCTACTAATGATGCAGCTGATGTCTTGTTAGAAAACATCGGAACTGTGACCAATTTTTCTTGACAAGAATTTTTATTCTGTATAAAAATGAGATGCTTAGTCATTTGGAAAATAAAGGCTAAATCAGTGATGTAATTTCGTTCAATGATGGAATTTCAAAGAGGGCTTTTTTTCCTTTATTATAAAGAAAATCTTTTAACAAGTGTATTGAACCAGCCCATTAATAAGCTTCTTTCTCATCAGCATCAAAAAAGAAGTGAGAGCACAGTGCCTAGAGGATAAACAAGGATATAAAGCCTTTTCTTGCTTTTTTAAAATTCAAAGTTTCCATGTCTTTGCATAAAGCCGTATATGTATGTTCATGCACAAATAATAGTGACAAGCAACAAATATCCTTGACAATTTTTAGCCTCTTGCTGTACACGAACGAAGGGCAAATATAGAAGAAAATGTAATGTGTCAGACATCTACAGGCTCTTTTTTCCCTGCAAGGTAGATGCTAGTTCTCCATAGGGAAATCTGCAGGAAAGTAATTCTCGGAATAGAATGCAGACTTGCTGATGACGTAATGCATACGTTTCAGTGGGGAAAAGGGAAACAAGCTCAACTTGTTAGGACAAATCAAAGCACTTAATCAAAGTTGGTGAGTGAGCCCTGAGACAGGGAGGCAGCTGAAGGGACTGTTGTCTCCCACGGGTCTCTGCCATGGTCCCTCTGAAAATGAAATTCTGGTTTTCTCTTAGCACCCAGTGAAAAGGAGGCTGCCGGAAAAGGGTCACTGGGCAGAGGTGGCTGAGAGCACACCCACGTACCTGCGTCTCTTTGCAGGGTGTTTCTGCCCGTGCCTGTCTGCCTAAGCCACGTATACAGTGTCATTACGGCCCGATGCGGGTTTACATGTTGCCATTTATCCCAGAATGTCCTAGTGTCAAATATTGTCTCTGTACTCAAGGATGAAAAATTGTCTGGCTTCTTGGGCAGAATATATATAATTGCTTTTCTAAAGCTTTGTCCTGACTTGACACATTGGACTTCCCGCAAGCTATTGGGAATAGTGGTACAAAGGACAAAAAGTCTAGAACTTATTACGCTTATGCTGGTGTTTGGGGAAGTTTTCTCAAAGATTACTAGACACTCAACAAATCAGTATTTGTTATACTTCAGCTCACACCTGTGTCTCAAAGAGCGATCATTATGAAGCCAGAATAATGCCTAACACTCAAGTCTTACTAATCATTGCATGACTTCGGTTGTACACTCCAGAATATACGTGTATCTGTCCCCCGTACCTATACTCCCAGCCCAGGAGCTACTGAGATCATCACGTATCTGTTCTGGAGGTGCTGTACAACTGCATTTTCTGCCAAGGTTTCTTGATGAACTCCTTATGTCACACTGCAAAACAAGAGTCCAGAAAAGCATTCACAAAAAACGCATCTGGGTTTTAATACCATCGTCACCCAGCACAGCAGGCTGCTAACCAGCAAAACTTTGGACTCACGTGTCGTCTTCTGAATATTTCAAAATACTTTACAAACATGAATGGATTAAGCTTCTAATCCTCCTTTTTTATATAAATCAAAAATCCGCATTTCACGTGGAGGCAAGATGAGGCAATGAGAGATGAAACAAGTTTGGTTGCAATTGCAGGTCTGGGGTAAGAATAAAACCCCCAAAGTTCTGACTTCCCTTCATCTGGATCCGCTCTGGAGTACACTGACGGCCAAGTGAAATAAAGCAAGCGAGTTACTTGGATCTCTTTCCATACGTTTTCTCGTGCTCATATGCTTTATGACCAGCAGAATGTTGTCAACGAAGATCCCAGAAATACAGAAAACCGTTTTAGCTGGAGAGTCAGACATAATCCAGAGAGAGCTGTTATCACCTATTTTGCAATTCTGATTCTCAGAAGCTTCTTCCAAAGATTTTTTACCTTCTTTAATCAAACCTGACTCAGAGGAGCATGATATCCCCCCCACTGCTGCTCTTCTCACTCTTATTAGCATTGTCCCTCAAAAGACTGTTAATGAACAACTGGTGGTAGTTGTCAGCTCAAGAACCCAAGTATTACACCCAAATGTATAGACAGCGTGTCTGCGTGCCTTCTTTAGGTAGTGACATCTCGAAAGACAAGGGGAGTTAAGGAGAGAGTGATCTGAAGAATTTGTGCTGTTTCTTACGGAAAGCGGCTTGCAGCAGGTTGCCCGGGGCAGCCACACCTGTGCAGCGCGGTTCCAGGAACCCTCCAAATCATACCGCAGAGAACCCGAGAAGCGGGTGCAAGGCCTGCGACAGTGCTGTCACGCGCGAAAAGCAGAAAAGAAAGCGAGCGCAAAGGCAAGTATGATGCACAGTAATCTCTTTTCCGTGCATCAACATCGTTTCCACGCAGTAAAGCAAAGGAAAAGTGGGATGATTTCAGACAAAGCAGGTGAATTCTTTAGGCATAAGCATTTTGATTTGATGATCATAATAAAGAATGAGAGAAATACAGATCTCATAGTGGCTGGGAAGCACAGGAGATCAAATCAAAGTTTGTATCCTAACTTTACTGACAGCAATGGGCTAATCTGTTGCTGACACAACACACTTGAAGGGTCTTCCTTCAGTGATCCTGCCAGAGCTATTAATCTGCCTCTAGGCAGGTCTAAGCACTTCCTAGTCAGATTCACAACACAAAGGACAGTGATTTCACTCCTAATCCTTCCTTTAATAGACTAGATTCATAGAACGATATCGGCTGGAAAGGACCTCTGAAGGGCACCTACTCCAATGCCCTGCTCAGAGCGGGACCAACGTAGAGCAGGCTGCTCATGGCCTTGCCCAGTCACGTTCGCTTCATGTCCAAAAATGAGGATTTAATTTCCCAGTGGGGAAACGGGGCTGAGCTTCACGAGGCTCGTGTCAGTCGATGTCCGTAGGCTATTAACTTCCCTCTGCACATAACATCTTGTTTTATCTTTTTTAATATATGCATACTATACTTATTTTGTTCAAATTAATACAGTGCTAATCTCAGTCAGCGTGGGAAGATGAACGATGGAGCTAACGGGATTACAGTTCCCCTCCTCCGTAGCATTACCCGGTCACATGGTACAGCGAGGGCCACCCATCCGCCCCCGCGCTAATTGCATCCAACTGGAATCAGGCAGATATTGTCCAGAGGCAATCCTTAGCGCCAAATCCTTGTCTAGTATAAAATGGCAAGGCATATTCAAAATGAAAGGACTTCTGCCGTTTTAGAAAAGCTAGAGACCTAATCCAAAAGGCCTCTCAGAAATTTGTTTCTGCTTTTACTGAAATCAACGGGAAACTCCACGGGATCGTTACTTCCATCGCTGCGATGTCAGGTACGTGCAGACAGAGAGCAGGCACTTCAGTACGGATTCATATCTAGTCCATGCATTATTTGTGCTGCGGTAATGTCAGAAACGTTTTGGACAGCATCCACACACACAGGAATGCAGACATCCTGCTTCCAATTACTTACGGTGTAAAATACTAATGCCTACATCATCAACTAATACTTCTTTAATATGAGTTAAATTTTCTCACTCTGAAAAGTTCACTCTTTTCCACTTTAAAATACAAACGCCCTGTTTCTTCCACGTTAGAGGTCACGGAGCTTACCTCAGTCAGAGGTATATAAAATCAGGTGTCATTAGAGTGAGCGGTCACAGGGGGCAAAACTGATGGCAGTGCTAGAATGGCAATGCAGTACCGAACGTCTCACTAACAGCGTTTTTCCTCCTCAAACCTTAAACTTTTCCACACCTCTAAATGAAGAAGCCCCCAGAGAGGAGTCCTTCCACCGCCCTGAACAGCTCACTTAACTGCACAACTTCTAAGCCATAAACCACTTGCGTAATCCCACCGCTCAAGACACGGTAAAAGGAGAAAATAGCATTAAAGATTTAAAGTAAAGAACGCAGCAAACTCAAATGATAGCTGCGCCATTCACATCAGTACAGCTAAGGGTTTGTCAGCACTTTCATTATAATGCTCATTTCTCTGCTGTCACTCCAGGCTAAAATTTGGCAGAGCCTGAAACTTAAAGCCCAGACAGACCCAATAAGAACACAGTGAAAAGGAAAGCAAAGGCTTCAAGGATGGCATCCTAAGATACCTTCACATGTCAGGCGCAAACAGTATCTTAAAAAGCATGATGCAAGCAGAGCTAGGAGAACTATGCCTTCTCTCAATAAGATGGTGTGAAAGAGAGGGAACTGCACTGAAAGCTCAGTGAGATATACTGTTATGAAACTACTACGGATGGCTTAAAAGATCCAGAAGGCCAAGTATTAATATGGTAATTTAAGTTAAATTTATGCTGCGGTACGATGGAAATAAATAAGCTAGAAAGAAGAGGCAGACCACGCACAAGTATTACATCTGAACAGTTGATATCAGACTTCACTTACGGAATGTATGAAAGTATGTCTGCTAGGGCTGGTCTGGGGAGCGCAAAGTGCCACGAAGATAAGTTTTCTCTCAAGCAGCGTGGAGTACCTTTCCCCCTTCCTCCTTCCAGCGTTGAGAATGTTGCTCCAACAAACGTCCAAATAGAAGAAGAAAGCAGGACTGAGCATAGCATCAAAGAATCTCTCATAGTCCATCACTACCTTGTAGGGTGGCATGAGTTAGCACTGCCACTGAAAGAAATCATCTCACTTGCCCCTCTGCTTCATCCCTAAATTTGGCTGCCTAAATACCGGTATCCATGTGGATGCAGAATGACCCAGTGTAAAGAACCAAGTGAGATTAAAACTAAGCTATGATGGTGGGTCAGTTGTAACTTGGACAAAGCCCTAAACAGCCTAGCCTGGGGTCGGTACCGATGCCTGCCTTGAGCAGGAGCCTGGACTGGGTGACCTCCTGAGGTCCCTTCTGACCTGTGGGCATCTCTGTTCCTACGGATCGGCTTGTGGACAAGGTCAGAGAGGTTTAGGACCGCTTCTTGCAGTAACAGAGCTAGCTAATGCTAGGTTAAAGTGTGTGTAGAACCACAGCATTCGTTATTATTTTTTATATTTTTAAAAAGTTTTTAACAGGTTTGATTAATAGAAAATGGTAAGAGCAACAAAGATGCAGTTATTATTCCACAGACTGGGTGTATTGGGTGGTTTATTCACTCCCCATTTTTGTCAGTGGGTGCTGCGGGACTTAGCACAAGCTATTCAATTTTGTTTCAGCATCAATGAAGATGCTTCTTATCTTTAAAACGCACTTAGAGATGAACGGTACTGTCTATGCAACACATGATTGCTATTATCTCAGTTAAATTTTATGAGGATTTGAAGAATGCCAGTAAGTCCAAAGAAGGTGTTTATTTCCCATGTTCAGCATTAGTAATAACAAAGACTTCAGGATAACAGTTATATAGGTCACCTAATTCCATGGACTTTGTTAGGGTAGCCTCTTCCTCGACTTCATAAACGAGTGCAGGTTTGGACCGTGATACTCTTTCAGCAACTCTTGAAGAAGGGCAGCCAAGCGTAATCTATGTTCAAGGGTTTGAGACAGTCTAGTCCATCATTCCTAAAGCAGTGCAACTGCTGAACATGGATAAATTCCATTGTGCTCACCATATGAGAGCTCTGATGGTTGTAAGAAACAGGGAATTAAAGGCAATATTAAAACAAACACGTGACCACACAACATATTACTTTAATTTGGTAGCAAAGGAATTATTTTCACTGTAGTAATTAACAATGCTATTGCTTAAGAACCACAGTTCTGTTGTAAGTTTATCAGGACATACGTGCATGTTTTAATATAAAATTTACTGTCATTTATCACAGAGAAGAGGTGGAACTCCATTCCCCTGCTTGCCTGTGTTGTCAGGGAAGGGCATGCTGTTTGCGTAAGATACGGGTCACACGTTCAAAACCATTTTCCTGGCACTCTCAGGCTGCTTCCCCTGTGCAAAATGCCGATGCTTTTGATATGCAATGATTTTGCGTGTCACTGTGCTCGCGTAACAGGTGGCACAGGAGCGTAGAATGAATGGACAATGAATGAGGGACCACGTTTCACTTTTGTCAGCGTGCGATCTTTCAGCGGTTCTGATAAAAGGCATCTATTCACTCTTTTTAGATCAATCTGCTCCCTTTGTTTAACACTACCCACTTAGTAGTGAGATACGTTTTGGGAAGAAATTGGCAAAAAGTCAGTGCAGTATGCAGAATTAACAGAATAGCCTGGTCTTTTTAAAGCCGAGGTCCTCGTTTCCTTCGGATGGGACCCCAGAATGATGAGGGTTGTCTTCATCCTGTGCCTGAACAAACAGCTCCCTGAATGAAAACCGAGCGTTTCCTAGCCCTCTGCCTCCAGGCCTCCTCTGCGAAGTCTGGCACGGCCTCTCTGAGTCACTGCAGGGAACACCTGAAGCAAGGTTTCTAAGTGGGGTTGAGCATTCTTGGGCAAGGACCTTAGACTTTGCATGACTTTATACAAAGATAAAGCTATACAAGGATGAAGCTTATAAAGAGGAAGAAAAGGAGAAAATAGGTTGGAAGTCTTCAAGGCAGCATTCAGACGGGTGGTCATAATTATCCACTCACTTGGCATGAGGAGCAAAGACAGTGGATTGAAAAAACCTGTTCTCACCTGCAGGTAAACTGGAAATAACTGCAAGATAAAACGCAAAGGATAACTTTTCCTCTGGCGCAAGTTAAGGATCGCTGAGGCTCAGGCAGCTGTTTCACATATTTCAATGAGTACAGAAAGGAAAGAGTGATAGTCTTAAATACCAGTGTATACATTAACATGGGAAGCGGATGCATCAGATGGGAAATAAATTATAAGCCCTTCAAGCGCAGGTATTAAAAAAACAAGCTATGAAAAGCACTGCAGTGTTCTATAGTAACAGCCCAAACATTACAGTCTAAAAATGTTACAGAAATGTTTACGTAACGGGATCTAAGGACCTAATCCAATGCTCATGGACTTCAGTGAGACTAAAAATCTTGATGCAACTTCTTTTCTTCTTTAAATAATCCCTTGGAGCTGTAAAAACAGTTCTGTGCTGTGTATTTGGAGACCAAGGGCTTTCCACTGATAAAAATCCTGGAAAAGCTATTATTTTCTGATGTTATTGCTGTCTCTGAAGGTTAATTAACATTTGTTTGATTCAGTGTTAAGGTGAAAAAACCATGATTTCTTTGGTCTCAACTACCTTTGATTTTAAACAGTGTGTTACTGATACACAGTTCTTACGCGCTACCCGTTTGTTCTCACCTGAGAGCTCTCAGCCAAGACTGCACGAGGAAGCAGACTGCTTTGTATGATCAGGGTACGGACCCTACGCTAGGGGGGTCTTGGCAAAACCCCTTTTAGTTAGAGTGATAAATTGTTTAGCCTTTGGGAAATCCAGGCATTTCAAAACCTATTTTCATCCTAACGGGGTAAAAGTACTGAAACACCAAAATGTTTAGCGAAATGCGTATTCCACCGCCTTTTAATTTGGAACTATCAGTCAGGCCCTGCTGAAGTATTTTTACAGTAATATTGAAATACTATAGTCTGTACGTCTAGAAGTTTGAACATGAAAAAAGATCCAAATGAAAAATGGAAATGTTCAAATGGAGTATTCAATTTTATTTTTAAAATGTTTTGGATGTTTTCCATATCAAGTTCTTCCATATTACTATACGACATTTTGAATTAGGTATTTTCCAACAGTAAAAATTCTTTTTTCTACAGCTTATGGGAAATTTTTTATTTTATCAGCTTTCAAAGAAACAGTAAAATTAAAAAAGAACTCCCTGAAGCTGTCCTGACTGTTAGGAATGTGCCTGCACTGGCACACATTTTATCCATTGTACATCCTGTGTCTGTGATCCATACTCGGGGGGGAGGCTAGAAACAGCTGCTACTAATTTAATGCCTACGCCAAATGCAGAGAATATTAAGGTCAAAGGTGTTTAAAAGATAACACACTGGGCATTTTCTCAAGTCGATATTTTGTATTAATAGAAAAAGGAATTAGAGTATCAGTCTTCCAAAGATATGAACTTTTTTTTTTACGAGCTTCTTCCTCACAAACTGCTAAGGACACCTAAAAGTTGATTTTCTCCCAAACCTAGCTTCCACATCACCTTTTTTTACATAGTTAGTGTCAAAGCCTTAAATGACCTACCAGTCAGTCAGAAATGTGTGTCAAATTATCCAGTACTTCCTGTCGCACTGTTCTCCAAACTCAAACCCCAGATTTTTTATTGGGACTCAGAGCGTGCCAGGAATGTTCAAGCATGAAGTCTGGGCAAGGTGCGGCGTGCTCTGCCGGTGTTTCTGCCCAGGCTGGAAATGGTGTGGGGACTTGCACTTGGTTGGTCTCGGTGCAGTTTCAAAACAGTACAAAAGGGAGAAAGGGGTGCGAGGGGCCACAGGGGACACTCCTCCATAGTCTGCACGGTGGGAAGTCTCACATTAAGAGGCATGATTAGCTTTTCCTGCAAGGTGTCCAAATTTGTATCATGGAAGGCCTGAGACATATGGGGATATGTAACAGCAGCAAAATGACCTTATGGTGGATGCTTCATCCACTATTTAGTTCCTGCCCAAACCTACTTGTGGCACAAGGAAAAGGAGCCAGTTTCACGCGGAATGCAGGAATGGACCCACTACACCTGCTCCGGCATGGAGGGTGACAGAGCAGAGAGAGTGCCTCTGACTCAGGGTGAAATACAAATACTTGTCCACAAATGGATACGTCAGAAAAGACATTTTTCAAAACAGTTTTGCAATTGTTTTCCCAGTAGAAAGTTATATTATATTCCTGAAGGCCATTAGATTTTAGATCTAAGTGTGAGATCCATGAAGTGGATAGGAATTACGGTGAACAACCAGCAGCTGGAACAATCCCTTGCTAGTATATTTTTGGAGAAGGTCAAAGGCAATTCAACCTCTGCCATCAGAGAGGAGGTTGTGCAGTTGTAAAACCTCTCACATCCAACCCTCTACCACATCCTAAACCAACACTGACCCGGGGCTGATCCCTCACCTGGGCAAACAGGCTACTGAAAGGCGTCTTTGATCCCCTGCCACGTATTTTGTTGCAAAAAAATAGACAGAGGGCAGGACTTTGAAGATAATCAATTCACTGGGGGGAAAAAAAAAGCCTCCTAGTCTTTGGCAGGTCTTTTCTCATACAGATGGAGAGTCTGTGCATAATAAAATGTGAGTGAGATCAGTCAGCATGTCATTGTTAATGAACAATGGTAAATATAAAGGAAAAGCCAAAGCCTGAGTGCAATGGACAATAACAGCTTCAAATGACATCGTCTCAGAAGTAATAGATGTGCTTTCTAAAATATCAGAAATAAAAATGAGCTACAGAGTCCGCAATACAAGATGCAAGTCTTACGCGACATCCAATGTAAGGAATGGAAATTGCTTCCCTCAAAGTAACGATCTTCACGTATGCTGCTGAAATACTTGAAAGTGTGCATCAAGTCAGTGTAAACAACCCAGGATGAAATAAAACTTCAGCTAGTTTTGCAAAACCAAAAGACAGCAGCTCCAGCTGTCAGTGAGAGACAAGTGCCGCAATAGTAACCACCCTGATGGCCACCCTTCAGGTCTTCATAAAGAGCAAACTGGCACCACCATCTGAAAGTTTTCTGCATTCAGTGCAATTCTTTACCTCATTCCACTTAACCACTTAATTAAAACAAAAATATTCTAAACAGCCTTTAATAACATTTCAGTAAGGAGAGAGTTTTTAAAAAAAGGAATCCTCATTTTTTAAAGGATCATTACTAACTCTTTCTGCCTTGAAAACTAACTGCTCCTTTAAATAAATAAAAAAATCATTTAGAGGACCATGAGATCCTGCTTCTCCTTTGCCTGTAAGACTATTTCAGTTTTGCTATTCATATGAAAAACGTTCTGATCTGACCCAAGGTCAAGCCTGCCAAAGCCCAAAGATGACCTGGTTTGTGTTGTGCACACCTGTGATTTCTGATCTGTCACGGGAGGACAGGGCAATGTTTCAGCCTTGTTCTTTAACACATTTTGGTCCTGGTACAAGTTAGTTGCTTCCTTTATGCAAAAAAAAAAAAAAATACTTTCTATACTATTTACTGCTTTAATATTCCAAAACCGTGCGATGAAACAGCAGCAAAACTGCCCTACCACAAACACCTCTCAAGAATGGGCAAGTCAAAGAAGAACTAACAGACATCAAACCTTGTTATTTAGGTCTCTGCCTATTATGCATGAATATCTAAAACGAGAGTTTCTCTCTTTGTACCATACACATTTCATTGAAATCACATTGTGATTTCACACAAATTCAAAATGTGGCAGAAAAGTTCTAGATAAAACTAAAATGTAAACTATTTTAACAAATAGACTATAGGGTTTTAAAAAAATTTTTATATGATCATACCACAAAGTATAGTTATATAAATTTAAACTAGACTTACCAAGCCAGGTCCCCAATTTGCTGGTCTACTTACTACTTTGCAAAAAGGGCTCTTTTCAAATAATCTTTTGCAGCACATTAAATTATTCAGTATAGCAAGACATGGAGTTAATCCCTGTTTTCCCTGCAGAAAGGCTGCATCAGATGAACTACAATGCTGTGTAGAACGATGTTTTAATACTCCTGTGTTCAGTTTTGTAGGAACCATGTATTGGAAAGGAGTACCTGAAAACTGGAGTGTGCTTCCTCCCCAGTTAGCATATCCCAGCATTAAAACTAAGCATGGGGATTACTCATTAATTAATAGCTAGGAAATACCTGTGTGTACCTTTTGTCTACTAAAATACCTTAGATATGCTGCAAGGATTGGTCCTAAAAGAACAGGGTTAGACCCAACCATCGAATCCACCGACCTTCCATTTTCACAATTTATACAATAATATATTTATATATATATTTATATATATAAAAGCAACGAATCATCTGATAAGGCATTAGAGTAACAGAAAGCTTGTGCTTTTTTCGAATTGCTGAGAAGAATGACTATGGTACATACCCTCTCTTTTCAAAACAACAGCTGTCTCTACCCTGCAGGAAAGAGAAGAACTTGGGCTTTTGGACTCCGGGGGGGTTCAGCAAAAGAGATAAAAAGCTGGCAAATTTCAAAGCGCTCCCTTAACACATACCTGCTCACGCTCACCAGCAGATTTTTATCTTTGTAAAACAACAAAAATTATAACTGGGGGGGGGGAGAAGAGTGTGGTGGTGTGACTTGAACAGACAAATGAGGTGTTGATTCCGGGCCATATGTACTGAATTCTCCCCCAGAAACAGAAAGAACAGTCACCGAGTCCATCTGGTCCCCGTACCGCAGAATAAAGCCTCCTTTGCTCACAGCACTCGGTGCAGCGCACATACGCGATTTAACTTCACCTTCCTGTAATCATCCCCAGTACATTCCCCAGGAAGCTTGTCTTATCCACTTGACAGCCACCAAGTGGTGCGGGCAGAGCCCAGTGCTCTGTCTGAGCCAGTGGCATGTTAATGGACACCCGCACCGCAGAAGATGTGACAGGGGAGCCGAGCGAAAGGTTTATCGCGCATTTCCCCCGCGCGTTTCCCAAGCCACTACACAAGCACCAGCACTCAGCGGAGCTGATTCTCCCTATCTGAGCAGCCTGGCCAAGGCTATGACAGTGACTCCTGTCTGAAACGCTACGCTGCGTTCCCCAGGAGGCCAAGATTCCATTAAACGTGGAACAACAGGATAGTCAGTATCTCCTCCAGAATTATGTCGCATCCTCACTTGAGGAATAACTGGATCTAATCTGCTGAGCTCTGTGATCCAAGAGAAAGGTGTAAGAGAGAGGTTCATGAACAATTGAAAGTATATGCCCTGTATTTCCTCACATCCCCTTTTGCCATTAAATATACCAAGTAATTAGTGCTGTGTTGTAAAATACTATTGGGGCTGCCTGAATAGTCTTGTGGTTATTTAATAAATTACTCAGCAAAGGAGTTAATTCAGCCAGGCATCCACTGGTGAGGAGACCGCTAATTAACTGATATCCAGGCAGGCAGCAATTACCCTTCTCCTCCCAGACAAAAAGAATATCTCTATTCCGAGTATGTGTCCAGAAAGAATTAAGGGCTCTGAAATGTACATCCCTTCCAGTAGAAAGCGATTTGGAATGGAGAAGCAGTCAACCCAAAGATCTCAAATCATTAGAACTAAATACAAAATAACATAAAATAAAGAATCTGCGCTTTATGAAGGGAGTGAACTGGCTTCAGAAATAAGTTTCCAGCTGGGACCAGATTGCAAATGCTTTTATTCACTCTGCGGGAGTAGTTACTCACGCGAACAGTCCCTGTAAAGCCAGGGAAACAAACGCACGTGAGCATGTAGTCACGACTGTGAACATGAAGCTTTGCCATCTGACCTTCAAAACTGACACAGTTTTGCGGTGCTTTTACTGAAAGCACTATAGGGATGCCGGGGGTTGTTTTTATTTCCCTTAAACATAATTTTGCTGTCATTTCATGTAAAATATCTTAGGAGGAAATTAACTGATTTCATATTAATTTATGGAGAGTTTTTCATTCTGACGCATTTGGTCAAATAAGCCAACTTACAGGTTGGTGTCTGAGCAACAGATTTGTAGCAAACAGGATGGTGGGATTTATCAGGCTTGCATTTGCTTTGGGTTTTGGAATGTCCAGCCATCAAGCAGACTTCCCGTGGCCGCCTGGGGCTGGGGCTCTGCTGATGGGCACCCACCCACCTGCACGGACGCCAGGAGCCATCCTAAGAGCGCAAAGGCAACCAAGTGACTACCCACGTTCAGTCGGAATGACGGACTCCTGGAGGAGTGTCCAAACAGCTCTGCATCCTCAGTTTAATGACCCCTGAGAGAAAGGATGTGTTTAGAATAGAGCTGTTCTGATTACAAGAGTTTTGACTCATTTACATAAAGGCTGAAACAGAAATGTAAGTAGTACAATGAGTGACCTAAGGGGAAAATTTCAAAAGCACAAATAAGACTTAAGTGCCAAGCTGCAATAAGCAGTTAGACCTAATACCCGAAACCAGAACCCAAGCCTAGGACGAGAGGCGATCTGGCATCCAAAGACCGGCAATCAGGCTAAATACCAAGGGTCAAGAGCCTGAGTCAGAAACCGAGATACAAGCCAAAGGTTAGGACTGAAATAGGTCCTAGATGCAGCTGAAGGTCACAAAATGAGCATTTTCAAATAGCCGCGCACCTCAGCTACTGCCTAGTCAGAGAACAAACGTAGATGCTCCCTTAAATAGCCAGTGAACATTCACGGGTGACCACAGTCATCACGGCTGCGGGCACACCGAAAGGGTCGGCCCAGCCAGCCGTCCTTAACAGCCCACCACTGAGCTCGGGCTGGGTCATTCCCACCCGGGCTAAGGCTGGCAACAGCTCCCCCCGACTACATACATGTGTGAGGCCCCTAACAGCCGTACGCACGTTTGCAAAGTTTCCCATCAGAAAAATAAGTTATGGAGATTTGCAAAGTTCCTCTCTACCATCAGCTCAGTGGAAGTGCAAAGAACAAAGGCAGTTCCAGTTGAAATAAGAGAAAAATAACTGGGCCCCAAAGAGACTGTAGAAGCCTCAAAAATCCATGAACTAACAGAGGGTCCTGCTACAGATCTACATTTTATTTGGCTTTTTCCTCTACTGCCATTTTACTGATTAGAATAGCAGTATATTTACAAGCCCTGCTGCTACTCTATTTCTTTGGCTACATACAAATAAGCAAGATACTCTCTTTTGACAATTTTACAGCGTGAACATTTTCTGGTATTAGGTTATTTTTAATAAGGAACAGGTTAAAAAGTATCAAAAATAACCTCTTTATGTATAAATTAAAAGAACAAATTCATCTCGATGTCCTATTATATGCCTCATTACCATATCCTCTTGAACACTTGATGGCTTTGGGAGCCTTTCAAGAACCATTACAAAGTTGCTTAAAATTACAGTTAAGAGATATCTTAAATAATAATCTCAGTGAACGGTTTGCAAACAGCCTATATACCAGAATATGTTTTTATGAACATTAGTAATTAAATTCTGGCTAGAGATGCAAATGAAAAAAACAAAGAGATAAAATATAGACGATTCCTTTATATTCCAGATAAAAACTTGCAAAGCCGTGGCTGCCCCATCCCTGGAGGGGGTCAAGGCCAGGCTGGACAGGGCTTGGAGGTGTCCCTGCCCAGGGCAGGGGCTGGAACTAGATCTTTAAGGTCCCTTCCAACCCCGACCATGCTATGATTCAATGATCTTCCTCTCTGAATTTTTTGTCAAGGTTATAAAGAACTAATGGGGACTGGAGTATGTTTAATAAGTCCCTCTCCCTGCTCTGCTGACCTGATTGTAATAAACACAATACTTTTGTACAATTACCTTAATTATTATACACTTATTTTTTTCTTTCTTGAAGCGTTTGATGAAGTGTCCTTATGCTGGCAGCCATGCCCACCAGGTAAAGTCTGTGTTTCAGGTACTAGCTTTCACTTCCAGTGGATTTTACTTAGTAGGTCTCTCATTATTTAAAAATAAACAATAGTGACTACCCACCACACCTCTCAGCAGTTGGCATGGTGCCACTAAGCCATGGAGAGCACTTTGCAGAACTATGACCGTTAAACAATCATCATGAAGTAGTTTAGGTCCTATAAAAGGTATATCTGAAGTTGAATAAATGTAAAACCCCTGATACTACAGACTAATATTTTGGGGATTTTCTAACGGAGCAAGACTAACAGATTATTGCTCTTTTAACTTCAGCATTCCCTACGGCTGTTTGTAAGCCAACAGCATTGCCTAGCTCTCATGACACAGAAGCTCATGAATCACATGGTGGCCCTGAAGTGCTAAATCTCAAAAGTTTGCACAGCCTACTTGGCCAGCTCCCCATTACAGCTGGAATTTAAGTCTGAGTCAAAAAAAAAAAAAAACAAAACCAAGAAAATACCCTAAAACAGACTATAATGGGATAATCGCACAAAAAAACATGTGCCCAGGATATCACCAAAGTCAAACGGCCCCTTCCCACACAAGTACATAGCAAAGACACGTCTGTCTGCCTGCTAAGACCTGCCTTCAGCCTGAGCTCCCTGCTGCGCCTGCGAGGACACTCTTGCTGCTGAGAGCTAAAGCAAAGAGCAGGAGGGGCAGTTCGCCTTCCCCCCCAGCCCGTCCCGCACTGCCCTTCCACGCACCGCGGGTACACCAACAGCTCCCCTCCCTATTGCGCTTACCTCCCAGACATAGCCACTCGGGAATTATTCAGGTGACAAGCCCATCATGAAAACGGAGCTGAGCAGAATTTTTCTCAATCCAAAATAGGCAAAAAGAACGCCAGTTTTATCTCAGAGTGAAAACATTCCACAGAGGCAATTTTTTGTTCTATTTTTTGGTAACTGGTTTTAAATTTTTTTCTGTTAGCGTTAATAGTGGAATCCGCTCGTTCCTGCCCTGCAGGATAGTTCATCACTTCTGGAACTCGGTTCTCTTGGTTGGCAGGTCTGTTTTGTCATGGAAGTGTCAAGCCTCCTAAAAACACCCCGTCTCTGACCAACGTCAGCTGCACACATGCACACAGGGACAGGGAAAAGGCATGGAAAGTTTGACCTACGCGTCACTGATTTCTGTGCCAGCTGTTGTTGGCCACCGATTGCACTCACTGGTAGAGGAGGAGCTGGGCAGAGAGGCGGGAGCTGGGTTTAGACCTCCAGGACTGCAGAGCTCATCTGACCTGGCCAGCCCTGGAAGGCACCATGCCAGAAGGAAAAAGCCAGAGGAGACGGGGTCCTTCAGCTGTTTTTGCATCTGTGCATTGTTTACACGGCAGCTTTCAAAGTCTATTAAAATTAATTGCTGTGAAAATCACATAGCTTATATAGACTTCAGAACAGCTAATAATTTTGAAATTGAGAAATAGCCATTGTATTGACCATGAGAGTTTTGAAAGAACCTGTTAGAGCCTGTCATGTAAACTGGTACTCAAGAGGTGTTTAAATAACTACTTGTGATTACTGCGATCTATGAAGAGCCCTATGATGAAGAGCTCATCAGCTCTTCAATCCTTACCTGTCGAAACGTATGACCCCTACACAAGCTCTTTGGAGTCATCATTTCAGTACACTAATTCCACATGCAAAAGTAATTTTTTTGTGAAATACCACTGGGGGAAAATGACTATATGAATGCAGCAGATGGTTTCAACACACAACATATTAGTTCTTTTTCCTTTGAAAACATGCCAAAGTAAGCAATCTAATTTGTAAATTAATCTCTAAAGTTACATTCATTTTCAAAATGAAAATTCAGTAAATCCATAGACAGAATTTTGTAGAAAATATTTTACTAGTTGTCTGCCATTTTGCTTTATGCACATAACTGCACACAACCCGTTTGAAATTAATTAAACAAGACATTACTGCTTTTGTGCTTAAATAATTCATTACTATCAGATCACTTATTTTCTAACACCAGAGTCAAAGGACAGGAGCTCCCAGAATTAAAGGCTGCAATTGCACTTCCATCACAGCCCTTAAGGCCTGCCTGAACTCCAGCAGTTCCTTACGCTAAGCGCTCGGCGAGTTTGGTTGCAAATTTCCACAGCATTGCCTGCTAATGCCTTCCCCTTGAACCACCCGTCCTACGCCACTCCTCACGTATCTTAACCACAGGGCTCCCCAGGGGATCTTCATCAGACAGCTTTATGGCTCTCTTCTGAGAGACTACAGCAAAGGAATTCTCCGTCAGCCAGAACTTAACTGGTGAAAAGAAGCCAAATAAGAGGTTAGGATCCCATCCAGTTTATTTTCTTAGTCATGATGTAACTGAGCTTCCCTTTTCGCCAGTGTGGTGACTCCTTGCCACTTTCCTTAGCCTGCCTTCCTTACCCCCTGCAGGAAGGCCACCACATCCCAGACTGGCTGGGTCTGGGTCTGCCCCGGCGTTTCAGTTCAAAGCAGAAACACATTATGTATTCCTGACCGCAACAATTAGGGGCAGAATCTAGCACACAACAGACATTAAATCCACCTGGTTGTGTCACTCTTGGACATGATGCATCCTGGAGAAAGCTGACAAAGCAACGAACAAGAGATACATGTGCTTACAAAAGGAATTAACCGGTGCTGTGTCTGGCTACACGTGCGTACCGTTCAGTTTGCAGCCCAGCCCCAGGAGGCAGATGAACACCCGGAGAAGGCGTCAGGCGGCGGTGAGGAGCCCGAGGAAACCCACTCTGTGTTCCTGAACCTATTGCTTTGTCACCGGCGGTGTGAGGGTGGCAGCAGTCGATGCAGTTGCTGCCCTCCTCTTCAAACAAGGTCTTGTGACAGACCAGCAATCCGCCAGCCCTACCCTGCCTGAGTGAAACGTTGTCGTAATGCCTTCTGTGGATATTACTCCTCAAAAAAGTATTTTAATGAAATTTATAATGATAAGTAAACACATTGTACTCATTTTATGTCTGGGAAAACAAAGGTACAGAGAGCTGAAGTGGTTTAATACCTATGAAATTAATGCAGATTTACTGATTCCCATTCCTCTGACACTGGACAACCTAACAAGCATCAAAAGCAGCCGAAATTGCCCGGCTGTTTTACATTATATTTGTTCCCAGCCATGCCTGAAAAGTTCTAGAAGCTATTAAGCTATTTACTCTCAGAATTGTGTTGCATCTTCTTTATTAGTGCTGTACCACATCAAGAAAAGCCTATTGAAAAATACACATGTGGTCATAAAAAATTTGTCTAAGATGATTGCTATGCTATGCACATTTTGCAAGAAGACCAGATGAAAACATTAAAAAGGAATTCTGAGTTGCTATTTTACAGCAAGGTTTCAGAGATAAAGAAGCAGATAAACCCACATTATAAAATTTTTGTGATAGTCTCAATATGTAAAGGGCTAGATAAATAAAAGCATCGAAAGTGGCTCAGGAACCTTAAAAGATACAAAAGGACGCTCACAAGAAAACAAAAATATAAGCACACAATAATGCCTTAAGACTGACATGGTATGCTTAAGGCAGATAAAACAACCATTAAAAATTGTCTGAGTTAAAAACTGCCGTAGTTCTACTAAAGTAGCTTTCTCAAGGTATCTACTACTGATGCACAATTATCCCTGATGTATTTCTCAGTTCTGTTGGGAGCAGAACCTTGCTAATCGAATTGCCCTTTTTTTCTCTCTGCAGTCTATAATCTGTACAAGGAGAACAGGCTACTCTGCCTTGTGATAGTAATTGCATATTGGTTTCCCTAATGTTACTATACCAATAAAACAGAAACTAGATGTAAAATGAAACAAGCAATAGAGAATCCTTGATGGCGCACCTTTGCTTCTGCAGTATTTTATCCAATTGCTAATTTGCCACAATGGAGATTTGCAATAGACTACATCTCCAGAAATGAAATTAGTACAGTTCTAATATATTCAGCAGCAGGCGTCGTATCTACTGTTGGATAAAATATGAGAAAACTGGCTAAAGATATATGTTCAAAGCCCTATATATTACATTAAGTATATAAATCAATAAAAGTCAGGCTGTACACCTACATCTTAATGTACTTACAGAGGCTGCAATCACTGAAAGGCTTGTATTCAAAAATGAGTTGCATTTAAATTTTTGCCCAAATTTAGTCAGGAAAAACACATTATTGGATATTTATGAAAAATGCACAGTCCCAGGAACAACGTTTTCTCTCTAGTTCTGATTTACGTCAATAATAAACTTCCCTCTTTACTCTGTTCAGTGACAGATTATAACTAAGGGTGAACATAACATAACTGCTGAGCCAAACCTCTGTGCTTTAGTTAAAGAAAGTTAATTTTACCTCTCTAATTCCACTACGTACCGTCATCAGAGAAGAGCTGTCATATTTTGATGCAAATTCCAGCAATTTACATGTTTCAAGCTGGCAGGCAATGTCTTCCTAGGAAAAACTGCCACCCTTCCACAATCCCCTGTGAAACGGCAAACCAGGTTAGAAAGACAGAGCAGATTGGATTACCTGTCTGCGCCAGATCATTGTTTCTAGGAGATAATCCATAAATGATTAATCCTTCTAATGTTCTTGAGCAATGTAAGGAGGGCTGCCTCTGACCTATTTCAACCTTTCGCACTATTGTTGTGGGAACAGCTTTACTGGATAAATCAAATTGAGTATTTTGGTTTTATTGAATTTTAAGTGTAATTTAATGCCTTTTCTTTGTTCAATATTTTTTTAGCATCTCTTAGAAGGACCACAACTGTTAGTGATACTCATGTCCAAAATTGCAGTGAACACATAGATGGCTAAATGGTTTTTTATGTCTTTTTCCTCATACATTATTAAATTACATTATTTCAGTAATTCACTATTGTTTTTAATGCTTCCTGCTTCACAATTTCTAGAACATTTTGCCAGTTGTACAAGGAGGAAAAAAAAAAGTCATCCGTTCCTGTTACAGTGTCACAACTGCAACTGTTACACGACAACATGAGACCAAAGTAATTGATCGTTAAGTTCAGATTTCAGTATTGCAACATCTGAGAAACTCAGATACTCTACAAGGTATTTATGTATTATCTCTGTTTAGGTACAGCACAGAATTAGGAAAAAAATCCCATACCTACAGCTGGGTAAGTCATCAGTCCCAGAACTAGTTTCCTATACGTTGTCACTTGACCCTCCGAAACCGGGAGTCGCTTTACACACCAACCTATCCCACGGAGCTTAATTGTTTAGATTACCACCGCTCTGTATCCATTTGGACTGTACACGCTCAGAAAAACCCCAACCCTGTTGACAAAACCCAGGCCAGAAACTGTCCCCTTTGGTGTGAAGAACTGTAGAAACACATAGTTGGCTTATTTCATAATTCTGACTTAAATAATTGACTCGGCAGAAGTGAAGGCGTGCCGCTCTCCTGAGAAAGGTGGGAGAGAAATGATACAACAGTGAAATGGAATAATTACCTGAACTAAAAGGCTCTGCACAGAGGTCAGAACAAGTATCTAAAGGTCACCCCAACACATATTGTATCATCTGATCCTAAAAAACAACAGGGAAGGAGACACCACAACGTCCTTCAGTAGCTTGCCATATTGCTTAACAATTCCTACTGATCAGGATTGTTAGGATCCAGCCTAATTACTTTTGCTGCACGTTAGCCTGATTTAATTTTGTCCCTTTGCCAGCAAGTGTGGAGAACCAATTTCTGTAACAACCTTTTACACATCAAATGTGTACACTGCCACGTTCTTTTTATGTTCTTTTTTATTTTTCTCTTTCTTTTGACCCACCAACACAATAATTTCTTTTGTTTTCTCTTGCAAGGTGTGTGATCTACGTCTTTTGCCATTCCTCTAGCTTTTTCCCTGGAGTCTCCTCCGTTTGTGTACAATTCCTATTTAGTGTATCCTCGAGTAGCGCATTATTAATTGACAAATTTATCATGGAACTAATTACTAAAAAAACCAAGGAAATTATAGTGGTTGTATATCTGGTGATATTTTATCCTGATGGCAACCAACAAGTGTTTTAACAAGTTTAGTTTTGTAGCCAGGCGAAGACAGATAAAAGGAAACCGATTAGGTGACCAACAGGTACTGCAGAGTACCCAAATTCTAACAGCTCTCAGTTAAAAAGGGAAAATGTTGCTGCCCTATAGCACTGTGATGTATATCAATTTAGAAAACTTTAATTTAAAGGTGGAAAAATTTTTTACAGTTAAAAACAAATATCTGTCACCATGAATATGCAGTAAGGTACTAGTGGATGCAGCATTAGTGCGGAAAGAGCATACGGCGAGTTGGAAGACCTATGAAAGGCCTATGATCCACTCGGCACTCCTAAAGAGGAGAATAATTGCCAGGAAAGGTAACTTTTCTTTAAGTACATAAATATGGTATAAACTGATGTTGAGTAGCATACAAGGCCATTTTGGTGCTATCCTCAAAAGGTGAGATTTTTACAAACCTCCCTTACAAAGAGATGGGTCATAATCTCTAACTGTAGCCGTTTTCAGTTATCCTTCGTCAGCCTGGAGACTCACCACAGGAAGAACTAGTTGCACGGTGAGGTACAGCGAGGAGACAGTATCAGGAGCTGCCAGCCTCACCAACAGCAAAGATCAAATGTGCATCCGCAGTAGAGCAAAGAATACAACAAAAGTAAACACTGTAATAAATAAGCAAATAAAAATGCTCAAGTAATGCCTCCTGTGAAATAAAATGATTTTTCAGACAAAATGTCAACCCTTGCAAAATTCTAGCATCCCCCACCGCCACACCCTTGTTGTTTTAACCACTTCAAAATAACAGACAAATCAGCCTCTCATAAAAAAGACAGGCTAAAGATTTGCAGGCTTGCTCAGAGAATTAAAATGCAAAATAAAAGTTCATTAAGTTATTGAATAAGGAAGTTATAATCAGGACAATCTGCCCTAGCTAGGACTAAGCCCAAATAAACAGTCTATAGAATTACAGCCATTCTCATTGAAATCTAAGGTATAGATAAAAATGCAATTACTAATAAATAGTCCAAGAATTGCCTGCTATTACAATTCAAGGAAAAACATCCGTAAGCAAACCAATAAAAAGCGTGTAATTTGAAAAACATATCATGAAACCAGAAACTTCTGACAATTGTTTCAAATGGAAAACAGCAAAGACAGAATATGAGCTCTATGAGTCACTCAGATTTCCTGGACTTCACTGGACCCGAATTCAACTTTTAGTAATAACAGAAAAAGCACTGACTGGGAATGCTTACTGCACTTCTCCATCATCCTAACAGCAGCAATATATTCTTTCCTGACGATATTCAGCTAACAAGGGGAAAACAAGAAACTGCAGACTGAAGAAGATTATTTCTGTATGAAGTCCGAAAGGAGTGACCGCAGCCCAAATAAACTGTGGGAACAGATAAGTAATCTGCGGTGTGAAAAACAGGGGCCAGAATACGAGTTTGTACAACATAACTGCAAACAGCAGAGCAGACATCAACGGAGAGACCCAGCCATGCTGTCACAAGCGACTGAAGGCGTAAAAGAGGGTCTTTATTATTTCACCTACCTTAATACTAACATATATCAAGTAGATAATAGTACTTAGGGTAATAAATCACCATATCCCGTCTATAAAACCCCATATGAATAACTGAAATATAGAACATTATGTTCTCTTCACTTGTTGAAACACATATGGAATTTTTCCCACTCGCGGAGAAAACGCCAAAAGAGCATTATGTACATCAACCCACTTCTGCCTGGTTCAGTGCAAGAATCAGCAATAGAAAGCGATAGATGAACATTTCCCCAGCAGTAACTGCTGTGTAGGTTCAAGGGAGGACAAAGAGATTTGCAATATACAATAATCACAGAATGAGCCTGAATGGATACAACCAACATTTCAGTTTACGCTGAGGTCACAGCTTGCGTCTAAGTATACTATATACTTTGGTGTGCTTCAAGGTGGAGGAAGCAGATGGCAGGCCATATGACTCATTTCTGATATAAAGTATTTTATTCCAAGACAACAACAGTGAAGAAGGGCAGGGAGAACAAATTCGCTAAAATGCAGGACTGGAATTAGCCGATGAAGGAGGAAAACAATCCATAACCAGAAACCGCCACTTCTCTTTTTTATCGATGCTCCTCATGTTTCCCTTTTAATTCAAGATGACGCCAAGGAGTTTTCACACTTGAGAAGATCTCGCACAGCAGAAGGTTGTCCTTTGCCAATAAGTTTTTTACTGTGAAAGATACCTTTGCTTTACAGCAATCTCGCAGAAAGGAGCGGTTTGGTGCAGATGTTTAAGATGTCATTTAAAACCAGCTCTTAAAAAAGTTTTTTCTTTCTGTTCCTTTTGAGTCCTTACAATGTCAATTGTCTCCTTACAAAAGATTATTTTCAAATTTACCTTCGTTACACTATTTTTTCCTAATCTAGAGTGTTACTGAATAATAACTAGACATTTTACATCATGGTATTTTTGGCATCATACTGTCATTCTTTGCCCTGATGGGAAGTTTCATGTACTTTACTAACAGAAACAGTGAAAACCCAAATTTTATGGATTAGATTGGGCCCTCCTGTGACATAATCATTAGAAGGGGATGGAAGATTTACAGAGCTCTAAGACATTCTCTATTTTTTTTATTGATTTTTTTTTACTGATCCTTAGGTCTTGGGATTCAAGGGTGAGTTACTAGGATGAAGTACACAGGAATTTTGTGTCTGTATTCCTTTTTTTTTACTAAGAAATGTCTTTTTACTTTGTACTAGAACTGTTTGACACCAAAACAGGTAAATTAATATTTTCTCCAAAAAGCTTTGCTTTGATAATTTAAAAAAATATGTTAAACTTGAACTTTCTGACTGCTGGTCAGAAAGATGTTTTATGGAACCACACAACTGCTGGATCCTTCCTTATGGCTTGTGCATTAAACGTCTGCCATTGTGGGGGAGGATTGTCCACCTACGGTGGAGAAGAGCATGACCTGTGGTAATACAGAGCTTACAGTAAATTCTTTATGTTCTCAGAAGGGTCACAAGCTTGTCACAAACATGGTTTTGTTTAGAAATTTACGATCCTGGTTTTTTCCTGTCAGGTAGCACAAAATGCTACAAAGATAATTGAATCTCAGTGATGTTATCTTGGAAATTATTCATGCCTTGGTCCTAATAAATATTCTATACTTCTCCTGTTCCAAAAATCCACTAATGATTAAAAAAAATTGCAGGAAGAAAGCTCAGGGCACTGCATGGTACCTTGTTCTTGTTCCAGCAAACTTAACTATCTACTACATAGAACAGTTGACACGTTTACGATACCTGAGAAAAATAAAGTATTTAGTTCTAAAATTCTTTAAAAATATTGAAAATTCCACGTCCCACTGCAGACTGTGAAATAGTCATATACCAGATAACGATGAACACGTGAACAGACCACATCACCCCCGAAAGTACTGGAAGATAATCCCTGCCGGCCTGCAGTAAACTCAGAGCCCTTGTATTACTAGTGTCAGTAAATAAATAGTAACAATAAAAATAATGACCTCTTACGGTGTAAACAACACAGATCTTTAGCTGAATCTGTTCCATTGAAATGAAGCTATTTCTCTTCATGACACGCCTGGATGTGGAGAGACAACTCAGAAGTCATGCCAAGGTGCTCAGGGAGCAGGTACAGCGCGTGGAGCTGGGCAGAGCGGCTGGTGGGGTCCCTTCTTCAACAAAGGACTGGAAGTCCTCTCCTCACAGCATTGTGCGAGCTGAACCGAGGGACAGCGTGTCTGACAGAACCCTCCAGGAT
Organism: Rynchops niger; assembly: GCA_013400035.1. Taxonomy (NCBI): domain Eukaryota; kingdom Metazoa; phylum Chordata; class Aves; order Charadriiformes; family Laridae; genus Rynchops; species Rynchops niger. Next base: position 580,554 of record VXBH01009931.1, read on the forward strand.
GGAGCGACACCGGCTGAAGCGGAGGGCAAGTGGCAGAGATGGGGCAGAGTGTGGGGGGTATGGCAATGGCGGGGGTCTTTGGATGTTTAGCAGCATGGGAGCGTGGAGGCCATCGCTCAGCCCCGACAGAGCTTGGCCAAACCTTGCAGCTGATGGAGGCACAGCCACTGTCGGTGCCCGGCAGCACGGGCGGACACTCCACCGCCCGGCTGCCACCTGTCCGGTTGAACCCCATAAAGCTGTGTTTCTGCCCAGCCGCTGCTCTGTGGCTCGTGACCCTGTGCCACAAGGCCGCTGACCCCTCTGCAGCGGTGGTGCCTGACCGCCACCCCTCAGCCCTGGGACGCGTGTGTCGGCAGGGGCCAGGGGCCGCCTCGGGCACCCCAGGGCCGGGGGCACCGCCAAGGCCCCCCGGCCCAGCCAGGCCCCGGGGGCACCGCCAAGGCCCCCCGGCCCAGCCAGGCCCCCGGGGCACCGCCAAGGCCCCCCGGCCCAGCAAGGCCCCCGGCAGCCCCTGCTGCGGGCGGC
>VXBH01009931.1:581150-592212 GCA_013400035.1 Rynchops niger
GCCGCCGGGATCCAAGATGGAGTCGGTGAGCAGAGCGGGGCAGGAGATCAGCCTGGCGGCCTTGAAGCAGCACGACCCGTACATCACCAGCATCGCCGACGTGACCGGCCAGGTAGCGCTCTACAGCTTCAGCCCGAAGGACAACGAGTGGGTAAGTCCGGAGGAGCGGGCCCGACTCTACCCGCAGCCGGGCCGGCGGGCGGTGCGGCCCCCGGGCGGAGCCTTCGCGCCGGGGCCGGGGCCAAGGCTCCGCNCCTCGCCCGAGGGGAGGTTTGGGGTTTGGGTGCCTTCCCCCCGCCGAGCTCCGGCCACGGGGGGCGCCTGTGCCGGAGGGGAGGGGAAGAAAGGAAAGGAGAGGAGGGGACCGGCCCTTGGCGGCCGTGGCTGAGTTGACTTTGTTGGGTTATTTTTTTCTGGATTGTAATTTGTTGTCGCTCCTGCGTGTGGAACAGAGCCCTAAGTGAGGAGCAGTGGGATTTAAGAAGTGGTAGTATTCACGATCGCATTAAAACGCAGTTTCTGGTTGACAGACGGTTTTATCGGGAAAATATAAAAATGGAAATAATGTGGAAGTTCTTGTTGTCGAACGCAGTGCTGGGGCTGCACACACATCTCTGTGCCGGTCACACACACATGGGAAAGGCTGCTTGGAAAATGGAAGTATGAAAAGCTGTGGTCCACAGTTAAATTGTTTTGTCATTGGCTGTGCTGACGTTGCCATCGTTGAAATAACAGCTGTGGGAGACAACCCGACCGATGCTTGCCGAGAAATGGACTAGCTATATGCAAAATACGGAGCTGTGAGAAAGCTGTTTGGATCTGGCTGGTCAGGTGCAGCGTAGGAAAGTTATACAATACTGTATATCACATCATCAGATTGATAGCATGGGCAGTATTTCTGGAAATTGACTTAATTACCTTATCTTACTAAGTAAAAATAGATGGTCTCTGAAAAGAAGAGATCATCTTTTTTAGTCGTATGATGTCAAGCCTCATGGAAAGGTAAGGTTATGGTAAATCTCTCGTTAAAGTGCTATGCAGAAGCTACGTTACCATGTGAGCACATATATCCTTTAAATGCAATTGCTGTCTTTTGTAGGAGAAAACCGACATAGAAGGGACCTTATTTGTGTACAAAAGGTAAGGGTTTTCTTGTGTTTTTTTTCCTTTTTCCTTCCTTAAGGAAACAAACCTCAGGTGGCTTCATGTGTAGCTTTCATACTGGATTTCCTGCATCTATTAAACTCATAATTACTTATTTGTCCAACTGCTAATGTCTGTGTACTCATTTGAAAAAGAATAAACTCCACACATAGGTGAATAACTCTGTCAAAAGCTCTTAAAAGCACTGCTGAAAAATGATAAAACTTGATGAATGCTGCACATGTATCCACACAAAAATCTAACTTATCAAGCTTATTTTGTTAAGCCAATAGTATTTGTTAATGTATTGAGTCTATTAAATGCCATCTTCCTTTGTCTCCAAAAATCCGTAAAGTTGATTATGACAACAATACAGATGACAAATTAAATAATCTGTGCTAACTTAACTTCTGCCATTTCCTGACAGTTTTGTAAATGGACAAAGTTAGCTAAAAAGCTGGAGATCTATTAGTGCATAGTTTTGGGTGCTACTTGATTTCTTCATCAAATCCATGAACGAAATTTCCAATTATATTGGATGAGGAAAAAGGGTGGGGGGGAAAACCAGCATATAAAACCAATCATGGATTTAAGTTTTAAATTAACAGAAAAATCGATAATTTAGCCATGAAATAATGCTCTGTTGAATGTAAAAAATATAAATAATGCAGATTTAACCTGTCCTGAAAAGACTCTTAGACTAGGTGATTACAATATTTCATCCTGGCACTGCGAAGGGATACTAGTAACCAGTTCCTGTCTACTTCGCTTAGCTTCAAGCTTGGAAATACTTAGTGTAAGAAAACCCACCAAGCTAAAACCCAAAAAAACTAAGTGAAAAGTGTTCTTGTGACTAGCTGATGGTTTCAAACGAGTTCTGTTAGGTACATTAAAAGACTAACTCGTGATGGTGAGGATTGTGTGCTTGCTCCTTAGAAGCTCTTGGCAGATTTTGTTGTTCATCATTCGGTAAAGATGTTACAGAATTGTTACTGAAATCTTAATACTAGTTGATTATATCTGATTTTTTTTTACCCTGCTGTTATCATGCTGCTGAGTTGATTATATGACTGCTTTCAGGCACAGCTGAGTATGTTGACGTGATGTTCATGCACCAAGGGAAAACAGATCTAAAACTATCTTGAACTCTCGGTGCTTGCTTGCTTGATGTTTTCTTTTTCCACCTGGTTTCTAGCAAAAATCTAGGTAATAAAAATTGTTTCACTAAGCAATATAATTCTGAATAATTTAATAGCTAATTTGAGGACACTGGGTTAAGTCTTTATTTTAAGAGTCTCCCTTTAGGAAGAAATTACTGCTTCTGGTTCCCCTATAAGTGTATTTCATGTTATTTAAACTAACATCTGTTTTTATTGCTGCACCTGTTTACAGTAAGTTAAATGTTGCTCTGTAAATGGTTTGGTTTTTTTCTCCTCTAATAAAAGATTATTAAATGCCTCAAAACTCTCTCATGTGAAATATTGAATGCACTTGCATTTTAATCCTGGACCTGCCCCAGGCTTTCTTTAATAGATTTTTTTTTTTTGAGGCATATCTTTGATTCAGCAGTTTAGAACTGTAATGTTTATCCTAATCCTACTTTGAGTTAAGTGTAGTTTTAAATTGAAATTAGTTAACATGCCAAGAAATGGTGTAGAAGAACAACTACTAGAGCTTCAGGACTGCTGAAGCTTCAGCTAATAAAGCATTGGGGACTTGAAGATTAATTCATAACTCTGTGTCAGAAAATTGTATACATTGATCAAGGTATTAATCCTTGTCTTTGTTTTAATTGAAACAATAGGTCAGCTTCTCCTTATCATGGTTTTACGATAGTGAATCGACTGAATATGCACAACTTGGTTGAACCAGTAAATAAAGATTTGGAGTTTCAGCTTCATGAACCTTTTCTTCTCTACAGAAATGCTAGCTGTGAGTATGACTTTCTTTAATCCATAGAAACTTCATGTTCTGTTTTGGAACCTAGACCACTTCTGATTACCGTGATATCTATTTCAAGTATATTGTAATGGGACAGGTTCCAATGAAATTTTTGATGATGTTTTCTGTCTGCAGTGCTAGATTTACTTAAATAGCTGTATTATATTATGATGATCACCTGCTTTCAATAGAAAGAGGATATACTAATAAAGTTCAATATTGTTATATTCTTTTTAATTAATTATCTGATAGGTTTAATCTAAACACATGCACAGTGCTATTGCATTAATAAAAAAAACTATGAAAGAATAGTGAAGACTGATAGATTTTTGAAAGTATTTACCACCAAGATTAGTTCTAAGGACTTCCTCTTTTGCAAACGGGAAAATTAAATATTAATCGTTAGCTGCCTGAAGAAGTTGAGAAAATTGCTCAGCTCTAGGTTGAAGGTTTCTTTCTCCACAGTGGGTTTTGGACTCAGGAGATAGATGTCTGTACTAAATTTCCTGGAGTCTAGACTCCAGCAAGTCTGGCTGTTGGGATAATTCTTATACGCAGTAGTGAAATAGTAGGCAGTATTTTCTTGCTGCTTTTTGAATTTTAGTAGTGTTTTGGGTCGTCCGTTGAGCTTCAGAGTCCCAATGTACTGTGTTCCAATTAGATACATGCTAAAAATCCTGTTACTCCAAAGAGCTCCAAGTATAAATTACATAGCCCTTAAAAAGAGGAGGCGGGAGTATAAGTGTATATGAAATTCTCATTAGGTTAAGTAGGTAAATAAAAGGCGCTCCACAGATCAGAGGGTCCTTCTGGTACAAAGGCATAATTTTCATGTCCTCTTTTCTTGGGAAAGTACTTTAAACTAGTTTGCTGCTGTCTAGTGACTCCCCTTACTGAATTACGTGGAGGACCTGTGTGCTGTCTGGATACTGTACTCCCTCAACACCGTGTCATCTTACTATCAGAACATCCCCTTGAATTACAGATCGGAACACTGCTTTGGCTATGCTTCAGTGTACCTAAAAGAACAGTCAAATGTTAATCCTTTCCTGTTTCCCCCTTGGAAAGCCTCTAGGGTCTGTGGGGAGTAGGATAGATTCCATTATGGTGACAAAGAACAGCTTAAGGTAGGCTGTCTCCTCTGCTTATGGTCTTAGCAATCCTTCTATAAGTGCCATCCGGAGGAAGAAGTCAAAATTTGTCAGTAAGTTGAGAAGGAGATTAGGGAAGTAAATACCTGGCAAGCAATTGGGAGAGAGGAAAAATACTGCATTGAGTTGGATGTTTAAGCAGGTGGTCTGGTTTGGAAGAGGAGCTGTAGATGATGGTGGTAGGGGTAGGATGGCTGATGAGGTAGCAACAGAGGAAAGAATTGCAATTGTGAGACTGGTGACATAAGGGAAGCAGGAAGTTGATTCATTTGTTTGTTGGAACTGCTGATGGTATCAGGAACCAGGAGCTGTTGTGGAATTACCATGGTGTATTCTAGTGGGAGTGACTAGAGGATCACTTAAAGGAAACAATCGGAGAAGGCAAGCTGTGTGTGAGTTCATTAGAAACCCCTAGAGCTAATTATATGCCTTTCTGTCATTGATAAAAGCTCTTCTTTTCCTATGGGACACTATTGTGTAAGATCTGTGGGAGGCTCATGGGACTTAGGATAGAGATGACATAGAAAAGTATGAGGAAGGAATTCATACAAAGGTGAGTGAGGAAAACATCATAGACTGGATATGGGAAATAATTGTGTTCTGAAGTAATCAAGAAGTGTTGTTTTTTTCCTTTTGCATCTTCCCTGTTGTCATTTTAAAACACTTTGGTCAGAGACTATAATTTATTTCATCACTCTGTCCTGTCTCCTGGAAGAGGGCAGTAGCATGTCCAGAAACAGTCTACCCTGATTGCAAATTGAAAATGTTCAATGTAGTTATGTCGTTAGTTATTTCCCAGAGTGCCACAAATAAGCAGCAGATCAGTTTTTGTGTGCTCTGCCAGTGTCCATTTTGCTCAAACACAAGCTTAACAGCATCTAAGCTTTTTATTCCTTAGGATTTCAGCACTGCTAACACCCTTACGTTTTGCATCTTGTTGTGTTTTGGATTTTCTTCCTCTTATGCAGTTTCACAAATTTTCTGACCTCTGTCCCCTGAATTAGTTAGAAAAGAACAAATTATGTGATTGAAATGTCCAGTGTTAAATCTGTTTGCCTCTATCTGCATAGTATTTGTGAAACTTAAAAAGAAAACCAAACCAAAAAAACCCTTCAGGATTGACTTGAATTTGCAGACAAACTTCAACATATATGTATTTAATTTCCGTGGGTAGATCAGGGGATTCTTGTCCAAGTTCTTTTTATGCAGAAAGGTGTCGACTTCTGCTCAGCTGCCTGCTAACATGAAAAAAATTTGCATTTTTGGGACTAATTCAAATAGGAGTTTTAAGCCAATGGTTAATGTAATGTGTACCTCTAATGGCTTAATGTGGAGTTCTTCTGAGAACCTTTAATGACTGCTAGGTTGTGCAAGGAAAAACTACCTCTTGTAGGGAGTGTTGGCAACAGCACTATTTGTTTTAGAGTAGTGGGGTTGGTTTTTGTATCCTGCTTGAGGAAATCCACTGTGATCATTAGAAACTCGTAACAGTACGATGTCCTGCTAAGACTGCTGAATGAACTGATGATTCCATTTCCTTAGCTTATAGGTGAGGAATGGTTCAGACTACCTGATAAAAACCTAAAATCATGTTTATTAGTACTGCTGTTTAGCAGAGACAAGCGTATTTTGTGCCTGTATATTTAGCTTGCAGCAGGATCAATGACAAATCATGGTTTATGCTTCCCCGCGGCATGGTAGAAATAGTAGATGATGATGAAAGCAAAATTATGCCACCACATATTCAGGGAAGGCTCCATGAATCAGGTTCAGTTATAGAGATTGTTGACTACTGTTTTATAGACTTCATGTTTTCACTTTGTTCTGAGAGCCTGTCTTGACTTGAGAAGATAATAAGGGCAGTCTGTTACGTATACCAGAGCAGACCTCTGGCATTTCTGTCTTAAATGGCACAAGAGCTGTTCTGAGTGTATCAAGTGACGTACTCCAGTCTGTGCAGAGCTGCTAACAAGTTATATGAGAAACTTTGCAAGCACTACATAAACATTATTTTTGCTTGGCTGGAGGCTGTAAGAATGATTTGCCTGTCATGCTAGATCATAATATTTTTGGTGTGTTTTACCATTCTTTCATAGTTTGGTTTGTTCAAATACTTATTTTTAATACACAATAGAATTTTTAGTTTGCTGCCTATCAGAACTTCAAGCTGTAGACGTGAGATCCTTTATCCAATTGCACAAAGGCTTTTTCATACTCGTAGAGCAAGACTGGGTAACTGCCACTTCATTCTCACAGGAAAGGAGCTCTGACTTATCTTTCATAGTTGGGGGGTTCCCCTGTTTTTGCAGGGTGGGTTATGAAGGAGTCTTTTATGGGTATTCTGGAAGGAGAATAGACCAGGTGATACAGTACCTTTCTTATATCTACCTTTTGTTGTGTTCGTTGGGTGAAATGGAAGACCTTTGGGTCAATTTGTTATTCTGGTTAGATGTCAGATGTGTGGAGGCCCCCCCCCCCCAAAATAATACCTTTTTAATATTGTAGCTGTTAATGGGGAAATGTTTCCCAGCTCCAGACTTTTCTTTCTCAAAACCATTCTGGCTACATAGTATAGGTCAAGCCCCAAAAGAATATTTAAACACAACATTTTGAGAAAGGCTATGTCTACTTTAAAAGTTGTATACAATATTGCCTGAAAACATATACCATTTATTCGTGAGGCATCAGATCCTAAAGCAAAAAATGACAGGGGATGTGACTAAGAAGCTGTGACACATTGTACCAGTTGCGGTGGTAAATTGGAGAAGAAAAAAAAATAAAAAGGTATTCTACTTTTCATTGTTAGAATTAAAGAAAGCAAATATCTCCAAATGTGAGCAAATCAAGAGATTAAGTCACTTTTAATTTCCGTAATGTAACATATTTTAAATTTAGCATTCCTCTTAAAAGGTAGAATTTTTTAGATTGTACTTAATACTTCATGTGCTCTTTATTATTGACGGCTACATTTGATCCCTGTCTAACTTTCCCTCTGGACACAGGCACATTCTTTATGGTATTCAGCGTATTTGTTAGTGAAGCACTGAATCCTATTGACCTATTTTTTTAATGAACCTAAGCTTGTTTCCTCTTGTCTGGATTTTGTGAAAAGTATGTTAAACTCTCTGTTTAAAAAAAAAAAATATGCACAGTTCTGCCGGTAACAATAATAACAGTCCACTCTGAAAGTTCAGTACTTTGAATCTGTGATGTGAGAATTTGGAGCCGATAGTTGATGGTTTGCTTAATAATAGAGGAAAACTAGTCAAAGTTTTAAACAATCGCCAACTTACCTCTTAAAGTCTGCAAGAAGTATTCTTCTTTCTCGTTTATAACTTTCCCTCTGTATCGGTGGCGTTGGTCTTGATTAAAAGGCTTTTTAATCCAAGCTTGTTCACTTGGGAGGGCAGGCAGATTGATTTCCATGCTGCTGAAAAGACAGATGCCAAGCGTAAAACTTGGGTATTAAAATAAATGGTCCTTCTTTGGTGTGGGGTTTTTGGTTTGGATATCTTTTTTTTTTTCTTGCTTCTTATTCCTCTCCAAGGGTAAAAGTTAATAAAACAAAAAATAATGGGTTTTGGAGAGGCTTATACATTTAAGTGGAAAACTCAATTACGAAGTACTGTATTCTGGATTTGTATTATCATTAGACTTGTATTCAGAACAGCAGAAGCAAAACAAGTTGTGTTATTTCAAATGGCTTTCAAAATTCCTTGCAAGAGCTCCTGAGTGGTTTCAAAACAGGGCATCTTTACTGGTAAGGGAAGTCTCTCGTTATCACCTTTACTGCTGGCTGGCAATGCATTAAGTATGGCATATCTCTGCGATTGCTGACGCTGAGTGGCTCTCCAGCAAGCGCATTAACCCAGAGGTTCAGTCTGAGATAAGAAAGGAGCCTGTTCTCGATACCTTTATAGCAGAGGCAGCAATGCAAGCTCGGGGGGGGAGGAACCTTTGAAAGCTGTTAAGAAGTTCTAAAAATATTTTGTTTGACCTGAAAGACGGCACTGTAACTGGAAGGGGTTTTCCGCTCTGGTTCAGCATTGCAAAGTAGTAATCCCGCTCGTTCCACACAATGCTTTGTCAGATGGCAGTTTGTTGAAGTGTTTCTGATCTTGGATGCTGTTTGCCACCTGCTGAATTACTCCAGTGCAACTCCTTGTGGGATCGTGCTGTGAACTGTTACTTGTGAAGTGGCCCTAGATATTCACAACAATAGGAAAGGGAGGGACCTTTTTTTTTATTAATTCTAATGATTTATAAATCTATGTGACGGGCAGGAAAAAATTAATAGTGAATGAGGAATCTCAGTGAAGAAGATATTGAAGCAGAGTGACTACAGGGAGGCGGCATTTCAGCTAACCTTGCTACTGGACGAAATACGAGCTTTGGGAGAGATTGCTTTATGTGCTTATTGCATTGTGCCTTAAACTCTATTTGAAGTGTAAAATGATGCATATACCACATGCAAATGATGCCTATATGTGCTTTCCTTTACAGTAGTGAGATCGAGTTAAATTGATTTCCATGATTACCTTATGGGATGGGTGTTAAAGTTCAAGTCTTTCCTTTCCAGAGAGGGTTGAAAGAGTACTGTCCCCCACTTCTATTTCTGCTTCATTGTATAGCAACATCTAAATAGGAGCTGTAAAATAAAACCTTTCTGTCCTCTATCAGCTCTTCCAACTAGTGTAGGTAACTTTTAAACAGATTGTCTTTCTGAACGAGATGAAGCTGTATCTGCCCAAATGGCTAAATTGCCTAAGGCAAGAGAGTTACAGTGTCTGGAATCTCTGAAACTGGCAGTGCTGCTGAGTCCCATGGACGCTTCTTCCAGCGTAGCATTCTTGGGCTACAGTTTCTTCAACATTTCAGCAGTTTTGCCTTACTGTGCTGCCCCCAGCTTCTTGTTTCTGCCCTCTCTCTCGTGGTAGGTGGCATGTTTTGAAGCTGATATATAAACAGTATTGAGGAACTGGTCTGGACTAAAATCTGTCCAGCTGACAGAAGGGACAGGCATGAGTTGAGGCAGAATAAGTTAACAGCAAATCTTCTTACTTAAAATGAAAACTGAAGTGAAACTACAGCTTTGGGATGCAATTTCATTTTGTGTTACCAAAGAGTGAGGCCTCTGTCTCACTGTGGCACTTTTCTGTCCCCACTTTTAATTCAGATCCACTAACTGGGCAGCATTGGAACTGCTGATGAAACCACGGGAGCACAATGTAGAAGAGACTAAGACCTTCCTTTTGGTGTTATCTGGCTGTTAGACTTGAGCAGGAAGACTTCCATGATGCTTTTGTTTTCTGAAAAATAGATTTTCTCCCATAGCATTTTCAATCCAGCTTTAGTGATTGATCCAGTCAAGCTTGAAGGGAAGCTGAGCATTATGTGCTTAGATAAATATTTGCGGGTCAGTGATTCTAATAAAAATGATGATGTCAGAGAAGAATGTAGATAAAGGTAGCTGACTTCTTTTAATTCTATGAAATCTGCTTTGTGATATGGGCTACTCGTGACTTAATGTGTGTCAAAATGTAATGTGAATCCAGATGAAAAATATTGCTGCTGATGATTAGAAACTACTTCTACTTGATTGCTAAAGATGCTGCCCAGCATTCAGTATAGAAAAGCTGGATGGAAAGTGTTAAATTAGGTGAAAAAATGAGTCACTTAATTAACTGACTTCTGTTGGATGAAGCTCTTCAAAGAACTGCAGTAGGAAGATATGCCATTAGACATATGAACAGCTAATGTTTATGCTGGGTGTAGTAAAAAGATCACAGATTTGAAAAGAACTGGTAAGTACCAACTCTGTTTTTAATAAAAGGATGCTAATAGCTGAAGTTGCATGCATGTATGAAAGGTATCAAATATAGTAATGCAGTTGGGAGACATACACATGCTTCTGGGACAAGGGAGCTGAACTGATAGTACAAATGAGTCCTCGTTTGAAAAGAGGAAGGTAAACATTCCAGCCTGTTGTACCATATCTAAGTTGGTGCCTGAGTTTACTTGTTCATAATCTGCTTTACATCCTTGTAATACTGTTAATGTTTTGCAGTGACTCTCTATGATTGCTTGCCAGTAGTACAAAGTGGAAAAAAGCCTGATACTCTGTGCACCAAACTGAGATTCAGATCTTCTTCTGTCTTGTGTAGGCCTGTTTCTGGCAGAATTGAGTGTGACTTTAATCAGTTGTCCCATTAAGATATCATTGTAGGTTCCTTATCTTCATTTCTTCAGCAAGCATGCTTTTGAAGAAGCTTTCTTCTCTTGGCAGTTTGTCTGATAATGAAGTCAGGGAAGGGAAAGAGCTTTTCTTCAGTGTTAAAATATGGTACATGACTAAAGAAGTAGCTCAAACTAGAATAATTTTCAGGTTTCTATGCAGTAGACAATCCAGCTGTATTAAACTGTAAATATTAATAAATACATCATAAGCATTGGCTACATGTATGATATGTCTTTTTTAATTGGCTTATGTCTTTTGTAAGAAGAAAGTTCCTTAAATTGTGCTGCATTGATTTATGATTTTAAAAGCTTTGTTGTCTATTGCTTAAGCTGTAATTTCTAAAGAAAACAGACACTCAAGTGAATATAGTTGTTATTTACTAAAACTAAAAAAGCAAGCTGCAAACTAGAACTTCAGCTTATCTTAAGATATTGTTATAGAAATGAGGTGTAGGAATTACTTTTTAAGGGTTTTGGTCCAACACAGCAAGCCCAGGGTAACTGGAAGGTCTAGTTTGGTAAATAATTGCCCTCTTTGCCATGGCTTGAAATAACTTTGAGTGGACTTCAGTTGAGATTTTGAGTGGTTT
>VXBH01009931.1:592355-617980 GCA_013400035.1 Rynchops niger
TTTTTTTTAAAACCAGCAAAAACCAAAACAACAAAACATTCCTTTCCTTCACTTTAAGTCATATTTTTATAATCAGTTAGTGATTTCAACTTCGTAAGAACTTCATCATGAACTGCAACATAAAGATGAGTTTTAAAATGCTAAAAGTGTCTTTTCAGAAATTAAAATATTTTAATGGTAGCGTACATAAAGTGTCCAGTTACCTTTGATGTACTTGCGCATTATGCATTGACAAACTTCGTAGGTGAACCAAAATTTAAAATAACCTGCTTTGAGTTGGATTAAATACAGTTCTGAAAAGAGCTGTCCAGGTTTGTTGTGTTGGCACGACTGTGGGGAGGGACAGTGGGGAGAAGAGTATGTGTGCAGGCAAAAATGGCTTCTTTGAAGTGGGATTGCTGATGAAGAAATAGCGCGTGGTACTGCTGACTAAGCTTCTCTCTCTGGTGGGGTACCTTTGAGCTCAGCGGTCAGGCTCTACCTCTGCCAGCTTATTCTGAAAGCCAGAATGGGGTTTAGTGTCTTGCTGAGCTGGAACCCTTTTGCCCTCATTGCTGTGTCCTTGATACCTTCAAAGAGTAGGGTTCCATAGGAATCTAGTTTTAAGCTGCTCCGTGAATGGGAGAGGATGACTGGAGCTTTGGAACCGCTTCTTTCCTGTACAGTTACGTCTCTTGAGAAAAGAGTATGGAGAGGGAGCCTTCCAGAGAGCCTCTGACTGAACCGTCATACTGTAATTCAAACTTCAGTATTTTTGTTGAGCTTCAAAAATTTGCAAATGAATGTTTAAAAAAAAAAAAGGGGGATATTCTTTAGTTTAAATGGTCAAGTCGGTAATTCAAAACAGAACGTTGCAACTGTAACGACAAGGAATCTGGTAGTTAAAACTTCTTTTTTCTGCCACTTTTATTTACAAAGAGTATCAATGTTCTGTAGTTCTTGCATTTGATCTGACTGAAGTTGTATTTGTGTTTGCACATGGGCCGTTTCTGATTATAAATAGTCAGTCACACGCAGAACATCTGAGTGGAAATTGATGGTAATTTGTGTATTGCAGATCTAGGGGACTGCTTGTCTCTTGCTTTTTTCCTGTTGATTTGATTTTTGTTTTTTTTAATCTTTGTCTTACACTTATCTTTTTCTTATTTTCAAGTGTCAATTTACAGTATCTGGTTTTACGACAAGAATGACTGTCATCGAATAGCAAAACTCATGGCTCAGTAAGTACTGTGGTCTCATTCTGTAACTCTTTTATGCAATACAGAAAAAAACCAACCTATTAAATGTGTTTGGGTTTTTTCTTGCTCCCCTTAAATAGAAAAATACAGCGTTCTTGCTGGTGCCATTTTTTTTGTAATCAGAATATTGGTTTTGGTTTTTAAAAAAAACTACAGCATTAAAATTTTCAGTGAAGTGGTAGAAAATTCAGTTGAAGTATTCGTTGGCATTCCCCAAAGAAAGCACATACAAACACTGGTTATTTTATATTTTATTTTGTATAGCGATGCAGGCAAAATATCCTCTGATGTAGAAAGTGTAATTAGGTAAACGATGGCCATGTTTTTCATTGGTTTTGTGGTTTGTTTGGTGGCTGGTTTTTGTTTGGGTTTGTGGGGTTATTTTTAAGGCTTGGTTATTATTCCTGACTAAAGTGAAGAGATTGGGAAATAGTGGGAGAGGTAGGTGGAATCTTACAGAATTAAAGTGATGTTAGAAGAGTAAGCAAAACTATGAAATCATAGGAGCTTGTTGTTGCTGATGTCTGGATTGTTTGATTATTTTTTCTTTCTTCCTTTTTTTTTTCCCCCCTTCCTTTGGAGATAAAGTTGGTTTATAAAGCTGCTGTGTTAGTTGCTTTTATTTTGTAGTTCCAAGGACTCCTAGAGATGTCATGCAGCAGGAGAACTCATGAAAGTGATCTCAATTTAAATAAACCTTAAAAGATTGTGTTTGCAGTAACAGGGGTTTGTTGGTGTTCCAGCTGCTGTCAGTGCAGTCAGCCTGGCTGTGCTGCGGGTGGTTGCGCTGCCCCAGCTGAGGAGGGCTTCAGGGTAGAGTGCCGACGTGCGCGTGGACAACAGAGGTCAAAGGAGGCTGGAACTGGTTGACTTGGCGATGTGGCATAAATCCTTTAAAACGTGTTGTGATTAGAGGGTGTTCGTGCACCTTTCCGTTTCTTCAGGTGAGGTCCCTTGCAGATCAAGCCAAGACTTTGTACTAACAGAAAAGGATGAGAATGAACTTCAGCAAATCTTCAATGTTCTTAGAAAAGGAAGGAGCTTGAAGTGTATGCCAGGGTAGTCACATGAGCAAAAATGCAAAATCGCAAAATGCAAATGTACTGCACAGAGCATCTTCTCATCCCTAGTTCTCTGCTCTTCTTCACCATCACACTCAACTTTCCGCATCTTTGTGTTCTATTGCATGCTTTAATCAGCACGTCATGTCTCGCTGGATATCTTGGAGACTGGCAGAACTTAGTTATATGGAAAATAGTCATTGTGTAGACATTTTAAGCTGAATTTTAATTTATTTTTCTGGGACTTTTGCTTTGTGTTATTTTGGCATTTCCCCACAGAAGCAATGCAAGACAACACAAATGACAGACTTGAATATCAAGGTCTCTTCCTAAATTCTTATATATTTTTCTCTCATCCTGATAACCCTGTACAGTTCCCATTTCCTCCTCTTTTCTTTTCTTTCTTTTTTTTTTCGTCCCCAGCAGTGTTGGACTTTTTGCTGTTATTTGGCTTGTCCAAATGTAAGTCTTAATTATAAGGATTAATGGAAAACGATTGTGCAAAACCGACAAATAAATAAAATGTCTATTGCTTCTCCACTTTATAAACAGAGCATCAGAAGGGCAAGGTCGTTGTTTGTTTTTTTAATGCATGATTAGTGTTCATGGTGGGGAGAGAGCTGGACCCTTCGAACTCTACCATACTCTGGTTCTGCCGTGCACAGCTACACTGCAGGCCTAAGCGTCATATCACAAAACTTGAGCTCATTTGATACTAAACTAGTCTCGCCACTGTAGCACGAATGAAGGGCTATAGATAGTTTATGGATCTCTGTAAGTGTAGTCAGGTAACAGACCATTCCAGCCACGGCTCAGCGGTCCATAAAGCACGTCTACCCTTTTAGCTGCAAACTGCAACCCAGGAGGATCACTTAAAGTCAGTATGGGAACAATCTACGCTTTATTGTCATCTCCTTGCCAACTGCTGCAGCCGGCCTTTTCTTGGGTCCCTGCCGCCTGTGTTGCAGTTTTATTAACACACAGAGGCAGAAGTGCCGAAGTTGGTGTTATTGCTTTTCCCCTGTTCCTGGTGCAGGTACTCGCACGCTCTTGTAGCATTTCAGCACCCTCAGAAGCTTCTGAGATTACAAATTATTTTGGAAGGTCAAAAATATGAAATGTATTTTTTAAATGTTGGAATTTTTTATGGTAGGTTTTGTGGATTGTGGATTAAAAGTCTCTTTGAAACTGAAATTAGAGTTAATGCATCAAGCAGACTTTTCGGAACATGTATTGAATTTTGTCACCTCAGACTTACGCAAGTGAAACTAGAGAAATCAAATGTGTACATAAAAAAGACTTATTGATTGGATATTGACAGAATACAGACATTTAAATTCTGCTGAGCTGGCTAGGACCTCACTTTAGTATCACTTTTAGTCTTTGCTGCCATTAACTTGGTAAAAAAAAAAGTGTAAGTGATCTTTGCTAGTCTAAGTAGTGCTAGTAATAAGTCTCTCATTAACGGAGTGCTTCTTTTTGTAACAGTTTTCTTCATTATTACATTATGGAACATCTGAATACTTCTAGTTCTTTTTTTCCTTTAAAATTGTATATTGGTTTAGGGGTAACAAAACTGTTTGCAGAAGCTGTTTTTGTACCGAGAAAGGTGTTTGCTGGAAGTATGCTTACTTTTATTTGTTGAAAAAGCACTGTAGAATGAAATCACACTTCATTTGGTACTGCATACCTTATGGCTGCCCAATATCTAAAGATCCGTACTAGGGGAAAATGAAATGAAGGCATTCTAGGTGCCCATTACTGTAGGATGGAAAAGCTGCGCTTCTGAGGCTTTTGTTACAAACTTGATGAAAAGTGAATTGGTGCTGTCTTGCTGACGTCCATTTCCACAAACGTCAAGCTTTCTCCCCTCCAAAATGGGCAGAAGGCAGTCAGAAGTAAAAATGCTGATACTTCTGTGTGCCTCTCTACAGGGAGGAGGCTGAAACTGCAGAAATTATTTCATCCTGGGATGCTAGAAGTATGTAACAAAAAAGATACTTTCTAATTCAAAAAAAGTAAAATAAAGTTGCAACTTAGAGAAGAAAAGCTGCATTTCAGCACATGGTAGCAGGCTCCATCAGGCTTAGTTCAGTACGTTTTGAAATAAATATTTATGTTGTCTTTCAAGAGTATTAATTTTGCTCTACAGTTTTTGTCTTTGTCTTGGGTGCAAATTTGGATTGGCGTCCTTTGATTGAGGTGGGGTTTTGTATCACTGATAGGAGAGTACTGCCTTTATAGTACCTCAGAGCTTCAGAAACGTAACCATAAAAGGTTTCAAGGAGATTTGCATTCTCTGTCCTGCTGTTTGACTTGACCTTATTGTGCCAGACTGAGTTAACAAGATTGCAGGCCGTCCATTTACATTTTGGTGGCTTATCTTTCAAAGGAAAAGTAAATTAGTGTTCACAGGCTTTGTAATCACAGGCTTCACTTCTCGCATTCTCTCTCCCCCTGCTCCCCATCCCCCTTCTGTGAGGTTGTGCCAGGTATATTTTCAAGGCTATAACTGCAGATATTCTTATGCAAACTGTCACAGCAGCTACTGTGTGCCCGAAGGAATGTGTGCCTCTTCACTATCTGATATAATGGAAAGAAACAGCAGGCCTTGCTTAAAAAAGATTTAATCCTGGATTGCACAGAGAGCGTGCTCAGTGTACAGATTTGCATTAGTTGACTTTTTCCCCCAGTGAAGGTATTCTATTTACAGAACTTTTTTTTTTTTTTTAGAATTGTAGAATTTTCTGAAATTAAAAAATTCTATGGGAGTCATCAAACCACTAAATTTAGAAGGAATTAATTTGGGTCAAGTCAAGATGATTGTTTATTAGGGATGAGGTTTATAGGAGTATGACAGAAACTAGGGATTTTCACATCTCTGTGAAACTGTTGCATTCTGACATGTGAATTTGTAGGGGTCTCTTATTTTTAGGTTAGTTTATAGGCTTATTTTACCTTGTTTGAACAGTCACACCCAAACTGGCTTCAAGCAGCAAGCTAGAAGTGGGAGAGCATCTCGGAGAGTTTTGGGAGTATACTGCTTCACAGTTACCCCGTCACCACCGTCTGAATGTAACCTGCACGAGACAGAAGATGGAGGAAAAGCTATTAGACAGTTATCTCCATGAGAAGATAATTTAATTGTTATTCTTAAAAAAAAAAAAGTAAAAAAAAGTTAACTTTAAAAAGGCAACAAATACTTCATAATGGACAATAGAAAAAAATATTAAGTGTTTTTCAGAAATCTTTGTGAAACATTTCTGTGAAATGGATGTACTCCTTGAAGATGTTTTCCGATGAGACCAACTAGTACTATTTTAATGGGAAGATGTTTTGTTGAAACCTTCTGGACCAACTAGTTAAGAGCAGAAGGAGGGTCTCAAGACTGGAAGCCTTCGCTTCACCTATCAGGCAGCGCATGGATGACTTCAGCTGTCCTTTAACTGAAGTATTTATTTTTTTCTGATGCGATTATGCAGATGGTTAAAATTTCAGCGAAGTATTCTGGTCCTTTTACCTTGCCCTTTCTCGTCCCTAGTTTCAGAGTTGGGTTTAGCGAAGTCCTAAGTCAGGGCTGTATGACCACATGCACTGCTAGAACAAAATGTTCTCTCAGGGTGTCGCCATAGAAACATTTGCACCGTATTGAGCCGCTTCAACCACACCAGCGCATGCTGCCGTTCTTAGAAATTGTCAGTGTAGGTTGGCCTCCCGGATCCGAGTTACATTAGCAGGTGATGCTGAGTTACGTTTGCAGGTGAACACCTCCTTACGAACAGAGGCTGTACTAATAATGAGAAGCTGGTTGAATAAGCAGCTTGAATGATTAAAAATTTTCAAAGTCATTTTGAGAGCGGCATTGAATTTTTAAAAGCCAAATCCAACCCTTCTTCACATACACACAGCTAAACTCTAGTGAAGTAAAGAGACTTGATTGCTAGAAAACTGGGAAGAAACTTCCAAGACTTGAACCATTTTCTTTCCTCAGAAACAGCAATGTAGAGGTGCGTGTAAATACGCAATTACTCTACAGTCTATAAAATCTAGAGGTACTCCTGCATCCCAACTGACCGAAGGGAAGTGGAGGCTGGAATGATTGACGCTTTCTGTGATTGTTATGATGGCACCTCTTGGCTCCCCCATCAGCCATCAGTTCCACAGCATGGGACTTCTCAAGTGACGTGCCAGCTCCAGAGCTCTGCCCTGTTCACAGTGCTTGTTTTTTCTTAACATATTTGATTAATGCAGGCTTAAAAAAGAAGGGATTACAGGCTGGTGTGTGTTTATTTCAAGAGGATAAGCTTTAGCGCATTGCACAGCCACGTATATCTTGTGAACCGCATATGGATTAGGAGTAGAAATGTATGCAGCCTTTACTTTTGTTAATGAAATGCACCAGGTACACAGCATCTTCCTGCGCATCTTAACCGCCTTTTCAGCTGACACTGTTTTGGTAGTCGAGGCCGGTGGGGGCGGAGTGGAAGTGGTGAACGGCCGTAGGCACCAGAGGCCATGACTACAGGGCAGCTGGGAACAGGTTTGCCCTTCTCCCCTGAGCCTTCAGGCGGGAGCGGGGGGGCTTGCTCTAAGCCTCCTTGCAGGCTGACGTCTGGTGTGAGCCGGCTCTCTTCTTTCCCAGTCTTTGTGGTGTTTGGTAATCGTAGGCCTCATCTCAAATTAGAACTGTTCTGTAATTGATTTTGTTGAATAACATAGCTTGATTTGGTTAAATACAGACAAAATGCACGTTAGGAAGTAAAGAATAAAAGATGTATTTTGCTCGGTCTGTGGTATGGTACATGTGCTTTTTGTATAACGTGTGCTTGAATGTCCACTTACTTTATTGTAAAAATATCTAAATATGACAGTTTTACAGAAGGAGTGTTTACTGTAGGCAAACTTTGTGAGAGACAGACTAGAGCTGTCTGCCTTGGAGATAAATTGTACAGACCATTAGATGACTTGACTAGTACAAACTTTGTAGCAAATGAAAACTTGTGCAAGTTTGTTCAAACCTGTTAGGTTTTTATACAGGCAGAACAAAATGTGTGGGAGTACATTTCTCTTTACTGCTTTCTGCAAGATGTTAACTCTAGAAAAAAAAATCTGAAATCCTGTTTCTCCTTTCCTGTTATAGAGTGGTAGAACAAGAAGCTCAGAGATCGCAGCAAGTTTCCCAGGACAGAAAAAGTCCCAGCAGAACCAATGGCTGCAGTGAAAACAGGCCCATTGACATCCTGGAAATGCTGAGTAAAGCCAAGGATGAATATGAACGAGTAAGGAAATGTCTTGTCTCTCTTTCTTTTCTTCCCCCCCCCCAACCTTACGAGCAAATAAAGCCAGTACTTCTACTTCTGAATAAGGGACTTAGGACATCATATGGAGTCCACTGAAATAGCATGCCCGCTGACTTCTGAGAGAGAGATGACAGAGAATAATTCTGGTATACTAAATTGTCCTGAGCAATACATTCTAACCCAAGATTGCACAGTAGTCCACCTAATCCATAATTTAATGGGCCCGTATATTCTTATGTTTGAATTGCTACCTTCTGCGGAGGGGAGGGGAAATGCAACTTTGAAAACAGATACCTACGATGCAGACAGAACAAAATATTTTTCTAAGTAGGTGCACAGGCTGCTTAATCTCCATGCTTGTCTGCTGTCTTGTTTTGTGAGATCGCTGTCAAAGGAAACGTGAACAAATAGGTATATATTTAACACTGTAGAAGAACTACCACTGAACATACCTGGTTTTGTGATCTTGAAGTTCCATTATTGTAAATGTTCCTTATAGAGGCTGACACTTCAGTTTTCAGTTTTTTTCCTCAGTGCTGAAAGTCACTGGAGGAGATCTGCTATGATTCATGCCATAATCACGAGTGTTCATTGCGCTGCGCACTAAAATGCTTTGGCATGTTGAATAATGTGACAGAAGCCCCAAAACTCTGTGATCTATCCCATGTCCGTGGTACAAGCACAGATGTACAATGACTTAAGGGAGAAGGGGTAATGTGGGGATTTGCATGTTGCATGAATTTGTAAGTTTTATTTCTGTAATTATTACCTCAGTGGGTGACTCTTTGCCTACTTCTCCATTATTTTTAATTTTTAAAAAAGCTTATTGGGAAACTAGCTTTTAATACGTCAGCTGTGTTTTGTTTAAAGAGCAGGCATTGTCTGCCATTGTTTCAGTAGCCTTGTCTTCAGACCGATGTCTTGTTCCCTCTCTCATGTACACTTGACTGGGAAACGGTCTCTGATTTCAGGCAAGATAGCTTGAATGCTGATCACGTGCTCCATCTTGAAGTGTAGCTTGATAAACCCATTTTACAACAGTTCCTACTGCTGTGAGAAAATTTTGTCCCTGGGAATAGCAAATAAAAATTGTACCCAACAGCATCTGTCTCTTTGTAGTCTCAAAAGAAGTTTTGTGATATTAAAGATTCAGTCATTCGCAACACTTGTAGACTCTGTGAAGCATATTTTTAATAGCTGTAGACTAAGTATAACAGTACTGTTCCCAGATCCTTCTGTTTCCCAGCTTACTACTCCTGTCCTGTCTATGGGGCGGTCTATGTCTGTGGTATGGCTTTTGTTGTTGTACCGGTGGGAGAAGAGTTAGCGCGTTGGTAGAGAACTTGATTCCTTCCAGAACTTGCTTGTGCAGTAGGTCACAGCAGAGTTCCTTTGAGTACTTGGGATTTGAGACTTTGTAGGATTCCAGATTGTTACAGTGCAATGTGGGATGGGGAGGAAAGAACGAACATGTGGATTAACCCTTGTATGAGCCAACTTGTCACTTCCTGATTGAGGGCAGGTGAATGTGACACACAATAGGATATATTTGACCCGGCTAGATACTAGTTTCCAAAAAATCAGTAATGCGGTTTTTGAACACTTTCAGTACAGATGAAAAAACAAAAAAACCAACCAAAACAAATTGCTCCTGATTCTCGGAGCATCAATGCTGTTCGGGGAGAAGGTGTCTCTGTACGTAGGCCAGTGTTGTGGATGTAGCAGCTTTGGTGAGAGCACAGAAGGAAGCATCAAAACCTGAATGAGTCATCTTTCAATGTTGTGTCAATTAAGCCAGGTTTGAAGAAATTGAAGGCTTTTTGGGAAAGGGGGGATGTGGTGGGGGGGTGGGGAGAAAAGACGACACACACCACAAGAACTCACTGTTTTGGTAGTGCCCTCTTAAGGTGTGATGAAGCCTTTCTCCCTCTTTGTCCTTGCCATATTGGATAATACACACTTCCAACAGATGGCTCTTAAAAATGACTCAGGAGAGGAGAAGCTGGAATATCCTTTCTAATTTTCAGTTCTTTTTTTCATGTGAGAGTACTGAAAAGCTTTTGCTAGAAACAGAGTTCCGAAGCATCATGGAAGAAGCTCTGTAGACAAGTAAAATCCTATCAAACAGTCAATGGTATGCAGATTGTCGCGGACAGTCGATGTCTGTGGTGGCTGTGATACAATAGGGAAATATGCAAACCAGGGATTGTGGTGGAGCTACTATATAATTGAGGGGTTTGTGTCTTGATGAGTTGTTGTTTGAGTGTGTGTTTTTGTTTTTTGATGCTTTTAGAACACTAGTGAAACTAGCATAATTATTTAACTTCCTATTTGTGTGCGCATGTGGACTGTAAACTGAATCTGTTGAGCATAATCCCATTGCCTGCTATGATTGTAGTTATGTAGAAGTTGCCAAATAAACAGAACTGTGTAATATTAATCATGTTTCAAGCAAACTTCTTTGGGGAATGTTCTGTAGACCACCTTGGCTTTAGCAAGAAGCCTCTGGCACAGTAATTTTGGATCTCCTTGTAGCCAAGTAATGTTAAAGTTAACATGATTAGGTAACCAACTTGTTTTGAAGATGGCTTCCTGAGAGACCTTTCCTGTCTTCATTTAAAAAAAAAAAATTATGGTACTCAGTAATTACGCATGAATTTGTATTTAGGAGCAGAAAGTACTTATCTGCCTGGTACATTCCAGATGGATCATACAGTAATCCTGGTGTGCAGCCCACATGAGATTGGCAGAGTGTCAGCATGAGAAGGGGGCAGAGAGAGCGAAAAAGAGATTTATGAAGGTCTGAGTGATTTAATCTAGGATTCCAAATCAGTTTAATCCTTCAAGCACTCGCTACATCAAGTCCATATGTGAAAATTAATGAATTTTGAGATTTTGGTTTTTTTTTGTTTTTTTTTTTAATGAAGTGAATAGATGCTTTTTATAGTGTGGTGGTTTGTGTGTGTCTTTCAGTATGAGCATGGAAACGCCCTCTAGTGAAAAGAAAACTCTGCTTTGTCTGACTTGGACACAAAAAGTTTTGACCTTCAAGTTAGTGGCTAAAAGTCAGAAAGATGGGAGAAGTTGCTTCTACCTCTGTCCCTAAATCACAATACATAGTCTTGATTTTGTATTTGTTGCTTTCAATTAGAAATTGAAAACAAAAGAATAAATCTCAGGTTGTTTTTTAACTTGATGCTAAAAAGTTTAACCCATACGTATTTTGCTGCTGTAAGTGACCAGAGCACTCGTCATGTTCAGCTATATCACATGCATACGGTCTAGTTCTACAGTTTGGATTTTTTTGCTGGTGATGTAATACAAGTTCTGTTTTCATTTACGTATACACTTACTAAAGAAGGAAGTCAAATCAGTCAGTAAACGTACTGTTTACTGATCAGTAAACAGACAGCTCGCTCCTATGTTTTTTTGCCTTGTTCGCAGAAAACCAAAGTAACACCTTATGAAAATAAGTGTATATGATTAACTAAATCTGGTGCAAATAAGTCAGTGACAAGCTGTCTTGCCAGCCATTTGAATGACTTCTGACAGGATGTTTCTTTTGTTTTGCTTTTTCTAGATTATGTTCTTGATTTAATTAAGTATAGCAAACTTCCGCATTACCAGCTAACGCAGATAAAGAATGTGAAAAGCCTGCCTTTTCTTTTTCCTTTCTCAGTGAAAAAGTAATAAGCCACTTGGGTGTTTTGTTTTTTTTTTAATAATAAAGAATAAAAGCTGTATGAATACATGGATGTCTTGGTATGACTTATACTTCCTAAAATTTGTGAATTCCACGGTGTCTTACAAAAATCAGTACTCTGTACTTCGTCTGTATTTCAGTCAAAGTGACATCTAAACAGGATTGTAGTAGTGAATAAATGTAGACTTAAAACTCATGTATTTGGTTTTTTTTCTTTTTTTTCCAGAATCAGATCAGTGACTTAAGTATTATATCAAGTTCTGGAATACAACAAAATGCAAATCCTCCAAAGTCAGAAAGTACAGAACCTTCAGAACGAAAAACTTCATTACAAGTTCAGGAGCAGGTATGTTTCATCCAAACCTAAAAAAGGTGCTGCTTTTTTTTTTTTTTTCATTTATTACTTTGTTTTGGTACCAAAGTATTTTTTTCTTAGAATGCCTGCAGTGTTGTCTGCTGAATGTGTTACTGCTTTAACTAAACTAATGGGTTTCAAGTCTCTTAGGATCCTAAACTCTGTCTTTTGACTTACCATTTAAAAATATGAGGCTATGTTACACCACTGTAAATATCCAAGTATGTTTAAATGGGTTAACTTGGATTCCGGAAGAAGTCAGTCTGTTGTAATGTGCAGGATGACCTGCAGAGCTGGGAAGCGAGAAAAATTTACCTCTGCCATATTATTGGATTAAAGATGGCATCAGTTAGCTGCATACTGTGTTGCAGTCTTTCATACATGAACTCAAGCCCTGTTTTCTCATGCTTGAGGCATTTACTTAAGGTTTATCTGTGCTGCCTTCAGAGCTCTAGCTTTGCACTCCTGCTAACTTAAATCAGCAGTGAGTACCCAGACAAGAAATGGGAAGCGCTTCGGTCATGGCAGCACCAAACTCTCTTTGACGTAACTGAAAATGTGTTTATCTGTCTTCTCCCACGCTTCTGCAGCTTGCATTGAGCCTCTGCTTGTATGGCTGTTCGGTAATGATGCAGTCAGCTTGGCTGATTCCTTTATGCTTAAAATATGGAAAATAGCGTGTGTGGTTTTGTGTTGGCTTGCTTCAGGGCTGTGTTTTTTGTTGTTGTGGGCAGCAGAGAAGTGGTGTTTGGGTTGTGGGGTTTTTTTCGTGTTAAGAATTTTTTGATAGTATATTCCTTGAACCACAGGAATATATATATATATATATATAAAAATAGGTATTTGAACCACAGGAAACTTGTTACAAAGTACTCGATACCATCAGTGGGTTGGAATAGTTAGCAACAGTTCAGTGTTTGACTCCTTTTTCTGGTAAGCATTTCTGCACAAGGAAGCTCTAGCTTCATACAAGGCTCTTTAGAGATAAATGTAGAGAAAAAAATAAATCCTGCAATAACTAAATTCCCTGTACCGCTGACGTTTGGGCCTGCTTACAGTGCCACCCCGTGGGCACGGAAAGGTCGGGAGTGTTCTCGGACAGTGCCCCCCTGCGGGAAGCCGCAAGGCCTCCTCCCTCCCCTCCGTGCCACCGTTCGCTGTCGTGTTTCTGCGGCAATAAACCGCCGTGTCTGAAAAACGAAACGATCGATGAAAACGTGTGCAACCTTGCACTTCATATTTGTAAACAAAATGCTCGCTTAGTAGTAGTAGTAAATAATTTCCAGTACAGGCGAGAGCTAGGGTACGAGCAGCAGGAACCTGTTTCAGGGCCCGGGGTAGTAACAGTGAATGAACTGAAGCGAGGGGTGGGGGCGTTCGCTGGGATTATGGGCTGTCCCAGCCCTGCCCGACCCGCGGCGGCACCTCTGCTCTTGGACCAGCACCAGCGATAGACTGAGCCCAGGTCTGGAGACCTGGCCGCGGGTTGCGTTGTTCTAAAAGAAGGTATTTTCTTTTGGGTCGCTCCGTGCGTGATCAGCTGAGGTGCCTCACCCGACGGCGCACGGAACTGCAGAACAGAAATCAAGGCACTAGTGAAGGAAAAACTGGGAAGATAAGATTCTAACAAATTGCTTTGAAAGAGAAACAGTCCATTTTTAAAGAGAAACAGTCCATTTAAAGAACACGAGAATTGGCATATTTTAATTCTATTGAGCTATTTTGAATAATAGCTGCAGAGATACTGGAAAAAATTATTTGGGTAATATAAGTGATAATTCTGTAAAGCTAGTTAACTGGGTTCAAATATATCACGTATTTGTTTATTCTTAATCATGTTTTTAATAATGTGGACAACTGGAATACTGCTGGAAAAACACTCAATTTCAACTATAAAAATACATTTTTCATCTAATTGAAACAGAGAGATTTTGAAATAAAAAAAATAGCGTACGTATAATAAGTATGGTGAGATTCCTAAACCCCATCCAAAATGTCACACTTGTATGTTGCTTCCCTAACTTCACTTTATGCTAAAGATATCACAGATTTGGAAATAAAAATGTCTTCTCTGTGATAGTCTGAAGTTCGTGTTTCTTATCTTGGCAGTTCAAAACGAAAAACAGTTCTGTCCTTAAATGCTTTTGTGCCAGCGATGGGCAAAACTGAATCAGAACACTGAAATTACACTTCATAGTGCCAGCTCGCTCTGCTAATTCACGTTTCCGGAGAAAACGGAGTGCTGCTCAGAGGTTCCTATCAAGTAAAGTGATCGTGTTGCCTTTTTGCAGCCCCTGCTGCTCAGGGTCTCCATAACACACCTAGTTGGTGATACGCCCAAAATACACCTCAGCACAGGTGGGACACAAAGGTGTATTTTATACTTCAGGCTGGGAATTAACTTCATGTTTGAGACTGTATCCACGTAGGGGGCTAATCTGACTTGGATCGGAGCATGGTAGAGATTTCTGTTTATTACTTGAATATTGTAATGTAAAAATGAAGGAAAGGTAATCAATTTATCATACTGAAGTGAAAAGCTGAGTTTGAAATGAGATGGAAGAGTGATTTTTCTCTTAGTGGAATTTTTACAGCGAAGGACAGGTCTCCAGAACAGTAAAATTAGTGGAGAAATGTAAAAACCACTTTTTAGGAAGAATTCCTAACGTAATTAACAAGGCTTATAAACTATAGAATGCCTCAGCTGCAAAATGAAAGTGTGCCTGACTTTAAGCTAGCTAAAAATGAGCAACAGCAATGTCAGTAGAGATTAGTAACCTGGGCAGAAGTCAGTGTGATTTCAAGCTCAGGGCTTTTTTGTTAGGCTGTGAAGGTATGGCAGTACAGGTAGCATACTACTGTTACCTGTGCTGGTAAAACTAGAGCTAGTGTAGCGGTGTCATGGTACAGCAGTTGTCATTGTAAAGTGGTGTCTTTGTTCAGACATACCGTCAGCATACACGGGAGTTGTGCTGCAGGCCATTCAGTCTTCTGAACAGAATATGTTGTATTTCAGTCCAGCTGTTTTATATAACTTCTGGTCCTGTGCAACCTAAAAAAAAAAAAAAAGGAAAACTTTGAGATTAATGGTGTTCGTAGCTGTTTCTTTTTAGTGAAACATGTTTTTAAGCATATTCAGCAAAATATTAAGAAGATGGTATCCTTAAAATCAGATTTTTCTAACCATGTCAGTGCTGTAGGGTAGATCTATGCTTTTGGGAGAGACTAAAGGATTGGTAGATGTAATGGTGTGATACACACTTTTTAAGGAGATACACGTGTTTAGGTGTACAGAGATTCCTTTACCTATTGTAAAATCTACTGGATTGTTATTGAAGAGAGTGAGAAGAACAGTCTGGGCACGTATTGCTAGATCAGTTGTGTACCAGTTGTACCTTCAGGGTTCTCTGTTCCTTTCCCATCTTTTAGGCCATTTAATTATTTCCAGCTCTCTAAATTCTATGTGACTTTTGCTCAACATGTGCGTTCAGGGTTTTTCTGGTTGTTCCCTGCCTCCCGACGTGCCTTGTGTAGTTCGGGCTGATCGATGATGGCAGGTGCCATCTTAATGACAGAATGCGTAGCCTTCCTCCTTCTTCACCACCAGTGCACAGTCTCTCCATAGAAGGCTGTAGAGAAAAAGGTTACATAGGCAGGATGTTCCTCGTAAATTAAATTGATTTCAAAATTCCTGTATACAGGGCACACTTGCTATCCAAAGGGTATTTTAAATCCATTTGAGCTGGTTGTTTTTCATAGTTTTCTTGAAATTGTAATAGACTGTGAAACACACAGTGGTATGTATATTTCTAAACTGAAAACTTCCTTTTCTTCCTAGCCATTTCAGTCAAGGCAGAAGCATCTGACTTTGGAGGAGCTGTTTGGAACCTCTGTACCAAAGGAACAGCCCGCAGCTCTGTATCCCAATCCAGAGAGAATGGAGAAGTTGCAGACTGACACCTCTGCCAGAGAGCAGCACAGTCTGCTTTTGCCTTTTTCCTTTGAGCAGTCAACAGTAATACAACCATCGCTAGGGAAATCTGAGAGTCCCAGCGTTAAAACCAGTGCCAATCCTTTGAATCAGCAGGAATGTTTAACACCTATGCTAATACCTCCAGCTTCAGTTTCCCAGCCTGATGCAAAAAATGTTTCAAGCTATTCAGTTCGTTTAAGCCCTAATCTTAATTCAGCCTCGACAATGGAAGCTGCCCCTGCTCAGATGCTTCCTGGCCTAAAACAAAACAACAGTATAATGCAAGTTATGCAGCAAGCTGCCAAGCAGATATCCCCACTAGTGAATCAGCCGCCATCCGAAGTGAACCACGGTCCACAAAATCTAACGGCTGGCCAAAGCCAGCTTATAGCACCCTTGACATCAACAAATACGGGAACTGCCTCAAATACATCCCATACAAGTGTTGATCTTCTCCAGAAACTCAGGTTGACCCCACAGCATGACCAAATGCAGCAGCAGTCTCTCACTAAGACTTCCTTAACACCAAACGTCTCTGCCTCGGTTGGCCAACTTGCAACACCAGAAAGCTTCAAAGAATCTCACAGTAAGCCATCAACCTTGAACAGCAAGATAATCTCTCCCCTTCAGGTATTCTGTGGGTTTTTACATCCATGGAGCTTTAAACTGTTTTTAGACTATGTGTGTTTTCCCTTGGAAAATGTGCTGTTATGTACTAGCCTTTTAAAAATAATTAAGGGCTTCCACTGTGTGATATTGATTGAACTGCTAACTTAGAAATGCAATTTCATTAGTTTTATATCATTAGCATCTGCTGTCAGTGACAGACCTGTCTGTAGAGA
The DNA here is from genome assembly GCA_013400035.1 of Rynchops niger. NCBI lineage: Eukaryota > Metazoa > Chordata > Aves > Charadriiformes > Laridae > Rynchops > Rynchops niger. Next base: position 608,828 of record VXBH01009931.1, read on the forward strand.
AGGTGTTTTTCAAGCTGGTGCTGTTAGGGCATGAATATGTCCTAAAGAATTCATCTGTGCTTGTGTCAGAAAAATACTGCTAAGAACTGATGATCTGAGAAGGGACAGAAGGTTACAGACGGATCAGAGTTACGAGAGTTGATGCTCTTGGGGAAGTCTAGTCTGTACCTTCAAAGAAGGTACAAAATTAACAATTTCCTTTTTCTGGTTATTTTGCTTTGGATGTTTTCTACTCCTTCAATTTTGACCCCCTTCTGTTGGGAATACTTGTGGGCTACAGTGAGATACTGTTAGTTATTTACTAAAATGGATCGTAAATGGATTTATTTTGTCTAATTGACTGCGTTGATTTGTTTTATCCTACTATGACTTACAAAGGACCTCTTAAACTGTTTATTTCTTGGAGAAGGACCTATTCTCTATGCCTTAATATAAGCCAAAGCACTAAATTTGTTTTGAGACACTAGGTGAAAACTGCTGGTCTGTAAAGCTAATGCATGTGGCTCTGTGTTATAAATTATTTTCGAATCAATTAGCGTTGCTCTGCTTTATAATTGGCTACTTCAGTAGTAGACATTAATGAGTTTAGGTTATTGGATTTCTTTTTTTCTGGAAAGGGAGTGACTTTCTGTAGTGCCTACTTCTCAGGTTATCCAAAGACTTCTCTTTGTGTTGTTGCATTATTATTTTATTTTATTTGCATTCATGCAGACTAAGGTAGTGTTTGAGCGTGTCCTCTTGCATCTTGGGTACAGTCATAATGCAAGAATAAAAAACGCCAGAGAAAATTACTTACAGCCACGTCTGTATGAATTCCCTGATGTTTATTACTATCCAGTGCTTGCCACTGGGTTTTAACAAGACCTTTGGTAGCCCTGAGTCAGCTGCTGCTCTTTGCTATGAATATGGTGATGACTTACTCGTAACAGAGGCCTAATCAAAAGCTCAACTCTTCAGCCTGTAACTTGTTCTAAGCATTATTTTAGAATACCCTCTGTTTTTCAAGTGTTGCTTTTCTGTCCTCAGAAGAGTTATCCCTGTCTTAATGTTTAAGAAATGGGTGTGTTTTCGTTGTGCTGTCTTTCTAGTTAACTTTCAACAACATCAGTAGATTAGAAATAAGGTTTCCGAGAAGGCTACGTGCTAGGATTAATTTACTGATGATTATCTCTCAGATGTTTGGACTGATCCGTTTTGCAGAGGGAGGAGGAGGTCCAAGTGCAGCATGGAGCAGCTATCTTGATCTAGTATTGAAGAACTGTACATTCTGAGCAGTATTTTTCTTCCATGTACTACTAAACCTTTGTACAGATTTGTCTGAAGACTGTGATATTTTTGAGCTGGCTGGGTTTATGCATAACTGCCCTTGACGGCATTCGTTCAATGTCTGCTTGATAGCTTTGGGAATCAGCTCTTCATGTGCCAGTCTTATGCTCTTTTTTTTTTCCCTTCTACTGTGTCCACACTGTGTATATATTTTCATTAGATAAAATTCTCCATAGTCCAAATACACTCTCAAACTAGCAAAAGACCTCTTAACTTTTGTGAAATTAGACTTTAAGAATTTGATCTTGTGCTTGTTACCGCTTCATAAAGCTAATTTTATTTTTGTCATTAAGGACTATCGATGCCCTGAGTGTTTTTCACTGCAGTTGAAGTAAGCTAAGGACTGTCTGTTGCAAGGCATCTTTCCTGTTCTGTGCTGCCAAGAAGTATTCCAAATGGCTATAACAAGCCTTTCCAAGAATGCCATGGGAATTTACTGAAGTACCTTAACTACCTGTCTTTTACTGTGTTTTCTAATATTTTATAATACTTTAATTTTATTATATTATAGTCTTGAAAACTGACTAAAAAAACATCTGAATGCTGTTTGTAAAGGTATGAAATACTTCTGAAATTCTAGCAGAAAACAGCATTTCATTTTTGTGGAGGTGATTAAATAAAATGCCTAGGAAAAAATTGACCTTCCTGGCAATTTACCAAACTGATTCTCTTCACTTTGTAGCCTTTGTATTGTTCCCAGTTTCAGTGTTTTATTGTTTAGATTTTTTTTTTTTTAAATGTAGTAGTGTTTCTTCAGAAGTGTTTTGTTATGGCTTTACAGGTTTGCTGTAATATCGAAAGCATAAAACATAATTTCTTTTCAAATCTTTTCTCTTTTTCCGACTTCCCCTTGATTATCTCAGTTTTTCAAAATGCTTCAAGTTGCATCTAAAATATTTTGAAATTTGCATTCTTGTGCTTTCATAAAAAAAGCAGAGAACCACCACTGGAAATTGAGCTGTGGATGCTACCTTGTGACTTATGCTTTCTTTTTAACTTAGACTGTACAACAAAACAAGGAATCTGAAGTATTTCCGCAGCCAAAGACTTTGTCTAAAGCAAGTCAAGTAAGTGAATAAATACTTCTGCTAATTGTTGGAATCCTTAAAAAAAAAAAAAAAAGGTGGGGGTGGGAGAGGTTTAAAATTGTAGTAAACGGTTTGTATCTCAAAGAGTCATTGTCCACTGATTGTATTTAAAGTGGTGTTACGAAGCAGAAACGAGCTGTACTGAAGCACGGGGGGGGGGGTTCCTGTAGACTGCTATGAATTTTTTTTGTTGTGCGGTGCCTCTTATTGTTGGCACTGATGCAGAAGCGAGAATACATTTTTGGATCTGCAGTCTTGCATTGAGTTTGCACCATTTGAACTGGTTGGGTTTTTTGTCTTGTAAGCAGTCAGTACTATGCTATAACGCTGCAGCAGGGCCTCTTATCCCAACCTTAAGCGCCCCAGAGGCATAAAAGGCAATCCTTGCCTTGCTGTCTCTTTCAGTTTTCCTGAGGTACCTTGTATTTTATGAAAAAGATACCAAGCAAAAAAAAAAAAAGGAAGATAGGGGAAGAAAATAATAATAAGCGTTTCCTACTGCAAAACTTTCTAATAGCAAGTTTTAGTGATCTAAATACAGATTTAACGTTATCAGAGCTGCCTTTGAATAACAGTTCAAAATAATGTCAATATAAACTTTCAGGTTGCAGGTAAAAAAATAACTGGTAATAGTCAAGTCTTCAAGAATTGGTTTTAATTGCCTTTCTGTTACATATTCTTTTCAGGATACCATCTGTAATTTAATTCTACTTTTCCTTTACCCACCCCGTCCTTTTTGAAATTTGTGAAATTGCCTCATCCTTGTCCAACTTCCACTAAACAAAAGCCATTTTAGCAGCATGCCCAGACAGTAAATATGGTCCTGCCTAAAGTAAAATGCTGGTTTAGTTACTGGCCTGCTGTAAGACAAGCCATACAGTCCATTCGTGACACGGTTAGTAATAATTGCCTAAATAAAAGCATTTTACATGGATTTTGGAATTTTAAGAAACATGTGGATGTTGTGTGGGTAAACTGCATTTCCTGCTTTAAACGTGTCTTCAGCTGAAATCCCACGCTGTAAGCCTTCACAGTTTTGACTATAACAAAATCAATTTGCTAGTCCTACTGTTGTTGACGTTGTTACATACACATTAACTTTAGATGGCTTTGCAGGTGTGTTTTCTTCTGAAAATTTTTTGGTTTTCCAAGGGGAATTCTTTCTGCTGATGTATCAAACATCTTTACATACCACGTTAGTCTTATTTTCTTTTGAGTGAGGTCGGCTTGGTTATTTTCTTCCTTTTTTTCCTTTCCCCCCGTGCTGGTCATTCTGGGCACCTGAGCAAGATGTAGATTATCATACGGAATAATAATTGCAGTTATCAGGAGATTGTCAGAGTTGCTCAAGGCTGATGTTTATTCACATCCACTTTATGCAAATAGAATATTCCTATACATTTGTGACTTCCCTCACAAGGGAAAATGTACTTAGAATAAAAATATTTTAATGTGCTCCAATACTTTAATTATACTTCACCAGTAATTTTAAATATTTTTGAGATACTTCAAATTATAAGTGTATTTTGTTGGAGACCATAGAAGCAGGGGGGTGGGAAGCAGGACTAGCCTTTCTTTAAATGCCTAAGGAAAATAATAATTTGCAAAACAACTCCTTTGATTACCTAGCTGAAAAGGTCATCTTTTATTCTCTGTGTTATATTTCAAAAATTCTGGAAGGTAGTAACCACATGAGGAGGAAGGCTAACAAAGACTGTTACCTCCTTCATCTTTTTAAATGAGAATTACTTTTGATATTAATCTTTAGGTATATATTTCTTCATTAAGAGCAGCTCTTCTGTAGTACCTGACTGAATAATGGTGGCTGCTTTTTTTTTAATGCTTATCTCTCCAGCCTTTATAACAGTATTAATTCTTAATGAACACAGTGCTTATTAATTTTCTGTTCTCTTACAGGTTGCACCTCCACAGTTTGTTACAGCCACAACTACAGTAACGCCTTCAATCCTCTTGTCTCCTAGTGTTTTTCAGCAATCAGCTACAAAAGCTACTGAAGTGGAGAATAAAGCCAACTCCTCTTCGCCTTTAACACTGGGAACAACAGAAATTCAGACTATACCTCCTACTGTTCTCAGTAGGTCTCAGCTTCAGGAAGCACTGATACATCTAATAAAGGTCCTGTCTTTACAGAGCTCGATTTCTGAGGGATGGGGTTCCAAGTACGGTAGACAGTACTGAGAAATTCTCTGTAACCCTATAACTTCTTTTGCCCCAAAACTTTACAAAAGTTGTTCCTTTCTGTTGGAAGGAGTAGGTTACTCCATGCTGTACACATAGATGGCACAGCTTGCTCCTTTTGCTTGCGAGGTAAAGGACTTAAAAGGTGTCCTTTCACGTCTGTATGAATTTGTGGACAATGGGGGAAAAGTTGCACTAGTAGAAGCCCTGGTATGGGGATATGGGGGGTTGGTTTTGTTGTATTTGTAAGTATTCCTGCTTTTCCAAGGAAAGCTTTCCTGTTTCCAGTTCCCTGGAACTGTTCCTGATCTTTAACTGAAGTATGTGTCTTTGAAATGGAAAATGCAAAATTCTAGTTCTGCTATTTCTAGGGACTAAAAAGTTCAGCTGAATTAAATCTGTGATGGTGAGCGTAGTCATGCAGAGGGATAATTTTGACCTCTAATGTCACAGTGAAGTGGGCATGAATGACAAACAGTTCTTTGTTAACTCAGGATTCTCTTGCCCTCTCCATGCCGATGTTAGTAGAGCTTACACCCAGAATGCAAGTCTACAAATAGCTAACAGTATTTTCCCAGCTATAAAGTTGTTGGGATGAAGAAGGGCCACTACCAGATCCCATCATCAGCTAGGTTGCCCGTTTTATCTGTGGTGTTCCTTTTTGTGTATTGGTGCGTATGGGGTTTTTTCCTCGTTAAAGACTTAAACCAGCTTACTTGTCAGTCTTGCAACTGAAGTCAGCTGCCAGAAGTCTTATTCTCATTAGAGACAGTGCACTGATTCTCCCCCAGTAGTCTGAAGAACGTTGTTGTAGTGACTTTAGAGACCCGATTGGAATATTTGTATCTAATCTTCTCTTTAAATAGAGAGATAGCTGAATGAAGACCAAAGTAGGAATACCTTGCAGTATGGGAGTACTTGCACAGCAGTCCAAGCAGGATACCAAATTTGGTCTGCAGATCTTGTAAAAGAATGTTACATCTTCAAGCTAGATTATCAGATACCGCTTTTGTAAGCTTGTCATGTGAAGGAATTAAACTCAGGAAATACTGTCCGTAGATTACATGAATTCACTTCTCAGTAACGACATGAGAATTCTTGTATAACACACTGCAATCCCTTTCAGGCTGGCTTGACAGACAGAAATAACATTATTTATGGCATTCATGCAGACTTTATTTGGGAGCCTGTACAGAGGATGGAATTCTCTGTGGCTAAGACTAAGGTTTAGACTCTGGAAGGAAGTGAAAATACGTGGCCGCGGCTGACCTAGTGACCCCAGTTCTATTTGAGCATCCGGTGTGCTTAGTGATCTCTTTAGCTGTCTTAACAGCTGCATGGTTCAAAGCCTGTATGTTGTCCAAAAAGCAACACCTCCTGTAAAGTACGGAGCTAGTTCCATTCGCTTCACTCTCAGATAAGTAGCACTATAAGGAATCCTTATGCAGAACTTCAATGGCATTAAATTAAGGGGTTTTTGCATCTTTTTACTAATTTTTCTAATGTGTTTTTTTTTCTTGCAGAATGATTCCCGTTTTCTCAGCACTATTCATGAAGTCTACTTACAAGTCCTAACCAAGAATACAGACAACGTTAAGCTATAATCAAAGCTAAATCTACTTAAAATATATACATTTTAGAAACAATTATGCCTCGTCTATAAAACTAATATTTTTGTAAAAGAATATTTAGTTTTCAACGTCTTGAATTTGAACCTGTTAGGAAAGACTATTCCTTAAATACTTATGAAAGTAATGTTCTCAGAAGTGATCTAGGTTTTCACTGTGATCATCACCAGCAAACCTTTTGTTTTTATTGGGGAGGGGACTTAAGTTGCATTTGAGCTCTCATTAGCATTAAGCGAATGTGCAAATGTTTGCTCTGGGCTTTCATTCCTAGCTGTATTCACTGTCCAAGGATTACAGACTCAATACTATCTAAACCAGCAAATGCACAGTACAGGACACTACACCACACCAGAACAAAACTCAGCTGTGGGAACCTAATTCCAGTGTGAAGGACTGAGGAAAAGGAGCAAAACGCCGTGTGATTTAAGTTGGCAGGCGTTGGGGAGGAGCAGATCTGGAAGCCAGGCCTTTGGAGCTAAATCTTCAGCAAAAGGTTTAGAAATGTCATTTGCTCAATACATTGACAGTCTCTAGCTAATGCACGTAAATTCATCTTTTAAATATTCCATTAATCTTACTTGCTTCTGTGTCGCTGGCATTAAACAGATATCCAAGAGAGTAAGGCAGTTTTCTCTAAAAAGATAAAATTTGAAATATGCAAAATCCTCAGTGATTGTATCAATTTATTTTGTTTAAGCAACAGAGGAGTTCTGTTGCATGTTGAATTTCACTTGTTATAGTTATGAGACCACCACTGGAAGACCCTCTTCCTGTTCATCAGCGTTTGAAATAATTTAAATATGTTGTTTCCCTTTAAGCTTAAGGATGGACCATGTCATAGTTGGCTTTCATTCCTCAGTTGCATTGGAACCGCAGTGTTGAAAACTATGCAGATGGGGAACAAATGCTTTTCTTCTGTTGCCCTCTCCCCAGATTGTTAGTGCACACTTCATAGTCCAGAGTTTATCTAATTAAAATGCTATTGCTTCATATATGTGATTTTAATAATTTACTATTCACTAAGGTAAGAATTTAACTGGATACTTTTCCATTTGAAGTCAGAAAAATTCTAATTATAGTCTCTTACGCTGCTGTGTTGGTTTACCCATGGCTTGTATTTCTTTCTTAAAGGCATGCAAAGGTAATAAGGTTTCAGGTCCCAACTTTTTCCAGCAATAGTAGTTTTAAAGGATGCTTTTCCAGTAGAAGAATTTTGGTTTATTGAGTAAAAAGATAATCTGTAGTGAGTTATGATGCACTACTTCTTTCTTTTCCCTCAAGCACTATTGAAATATGAAGAAAAAATTGTTTGTCTCCTGACAACATATATGTATGTGTATATATCCTAAGGATTAGTTAATGTTGATATAGGCAAGGTGCATGGTCATTTCATTGGAAAATAGTAATTGAGCTTTAATTGTGACTTGCTCACAAATCAGTATGTTTTATATACAACAAATATTTACATTTTTAGGTATTTGATCTATTTTATTTTTTTCATAGCTTTTAAGTTGAAAATATACTTTGTTTAGCACTACCTGCCTTCTGAAAAGCTCCTCTCAGCCTTTGACTTCAGCGTTTCTAGTTAAAATATTTGGTATTTTGTTAAAAATGTGCAAGATTCAGGAAAAGATGCTAATGTCACGCCTGCTCATCAAGAAATATATGACTTTAATGGTGGCATTTGAATTCAGCAATATAAACTCAGCCTTGTTAAGGAAGATAGGAGCTTCCTACATAAATTCTAGAGTTATAATACTGTGTATGCACATAAACAAAGAGATTCAAAATAGATCTGAGGTATAAACTAATTTTTTGTTGGGTTTTCTAGAAAAACTTTCACTAAAAGGGAAAAACCAATGAGCAGTTCTTCTGAACAAAAATTGATAGCCTAAACCGAATAGAGTGTTGCTTTTTATGTGGATTTAGCAAAGACGAAGTCCGTAACTTCTCACTTTTTATGGACAGTTTACGGTTTCTTCAAAGGAAGATTCGATAAAAGTTTCTAAGCATAGAAATATTGGAAGCCGCTCATGCATATTTGTACTGCTTGCTAAATACAGTCATATCCAAAGATCTGTAGATATGATAGGAATTAGTTGTATTTTGAGTTGACAGCAGTAATACTGTTTGGAGTAGCAGTGCTGTTAAGAGAGTTTGACTCTACTTTGAATATCCTTAACTTGTTTCCAGCTGTCCAGGACCCCCCGCAAGCAGTTGGCAGATCCTTACTTTGTTTTTGTAGTGTACTAGTAGCAATACGTTATTGGTTTACTTCCCCACCACCCCCAACTTTCAAAATGACTTGAAGAGAAGCAGAGTTTAAATCGTAGTTACTAGGCATTTTTACACCACGCAGACCTGTTCATCTTGATCATCTGCACATCTTTGTGCTAACCTCTCTACATGTAGCCAAGAGACACTGGAACCAACCCAGGTGTCATCCCGTACGCCGCAGAGTTACAGTCTGTCATCTGTGACAAGTGCCAGGGTAATGGGTTTAATAGATAAACCTCTAATGGAAAGTTGCATTGTAAAACGCAAGCTCAACTTCAGTGTAAAATTTGAATTCTTTTTTTTTTTTTAAATGTGGACTGTTATTTAACAACTCTTTTTCCTGATTATTTTAACTTTTTGTATAAATCTAAAATCACCAGCCTGATTTGTGTTAGCTATGTGTAGGAATAACTAGTGTGTAGCAAGTTACCATGGATCATCACAGGAAATTACTGTGACCATTTTCAAGTGACTTTTTTTTTTTTTGGTAAAACTACTATCTTATTGGGATTTTACCTATTAGTTCTGAGAATTAAAAGGTTATTAGTTGAGACTATACTCCCCAAATTAATTGTGTTCTCTAAGTCTGTGATTTGTGGCTAGCGTTAAGTCACTTTAAAAAAAAAAAAAAAAAA
>VXBH01009931.1:618001-628349 GCA_013400035.1 Rynchops niger
AAAATCAACCAAACTCAAACCTAATCAAAGACAGATTTAAAACCTACAGCTGCTGAATTGTTCAGGAAAATAAAAATTCTCAGTTTTGTAGTTAGACTTTATCTGCTGTTATTTAATAATGCAAAGTTTATATGAAAGGTGCCTAACCGCTCTTAACTTAGAAGCAGTATAGCTTTCCAAATTAAACAAGATTAGCAGAATGATTGAATGAAGTTAAAAAAAAAAAAAAAAAAAAACCTACGGGATTTTTCTTGATTTAATACAAAACGCTTATTTCTGTGTATAAATACTCAATATTTAAACACTCACTGCTGGATGTATCTCATTTTTGCTTGCATTTCTAATTGCTTCATTTTGGTATATTTCTGAAACCCATTCTGCCATGTGTAGTCACTGATATAATTCCTGAAATATTTTTGAAAACGAACTTCAATTTGGCACTTCTTGTTTTTAAAAGTATTCTAAACAAATCAGCCAACTTTTCACCAGGTATTTGAGTCGCTTTGTACAGCATATCTTAACAGGAGGAATGTGTGCAATATATATCACCTCAGTTTTGTCTGGCAATGTTACGAATTTGTTAAGATGCAATATCTTCCTTTCACTTCAAGTTGAAAAATTGCAATATCTCTAATTTGGTGGTGTATTTATTTTTATCTATTCAGTGTATGGGCATATGGCTAGTTAGGTTTTTTTAATGTACATTATGTGCTTTTAGTAATTTCTGAGTTTTATCACTTTTGTGGATGCACTAGTTGTACCCATTTGCATGTTCTTTCAATATGAAGACCATGGGGAAGAGGGGCTTCAGGAAGGATTTCTGGAAACCAGGAATTAGAATAATTGTAAGTCAATAAACGTAGATACTGCATCATTAACGTTTTTCGGTATGGTATGGATTTTATAGCACCTATGTATGTTTGCAGTTATTAAGTTATTGCATAAATGTTTAAGAATGAGCATTTTTTCATCCGAAATTTTGTATGTTTGCAAATATATTTTTGTAATAAAACTTCAAAACAAATGTTTCAGCACCTCCAAAAAATCTTCCAGTGTTTCTTTTTATTTCTAGAGCTAGTAGCCTGCTGGAAGGGTGAGTTCAGATTTTATTTAGGGTTAATATTCTCCAGGGAAGAAACTCAGACTCCTTAGTTCATACTGGTGGCAAACCCAAATTGCGTTCATTCGTTCACTAAGGAACATGCAGCATGCCTGCTTGAAGGACAGTTGAGAATCGCATCTGTCACTTGCAACAGCTTCTGGCTATCCTCTCTATTGCTGTAAGTAGCGTTGCATTTTTAATTTGATAAACAGACCAATTTCCTTTCATGTTAAGAAATGCAGCTGCAAGTTCACTGTCTTATAAGTAACTGTAACTGGGTTTTTTTGCCTTTCCTTATCACTTTTTTTACAGTATCCCCTCTCATCTGTGTAGACATGGCATATGATACTCAATCCAGTGTTGGTCTCTGGTCATAGACTTTGGAAATTGCAGTTGTCCTTTTACTGTATTTGGTTGGTAACATGCAACTGATCAATCACAATTTGACAAAATAAAATAGAGCAGCTGATGAGGAGGAAAACCATAGCAGAAGTTCTGTTGGAATAGATCATGAAGTTAAACAAAACCTTACACCGAAGTCCTGTAATCTTAGGTAGGTGCTTATTCCCATTGCAATCACCTGTAAGAGAAAGACATACCAAATGTCAGGAGAGGCCACTGAAAAATGGTGTTTGCTGGTCTCGTAGTTAATTTTGAACTGGCTCCTCTACTGCATACAGAAGATTCTTCTGATAGAACACTAACATACAAAGCAAGTACAGAAGTCATGGATTTACTGTAAGTTAATTGAGGAAAACGTGCAAACAGCTAAGGCCTAGAGTCTAAATTCTGTGTTAGATGTGTTGCCTTTTTGGTCAATATCAAGGGAGTTCCCCCCCCTATTATTGATGCTGTTAACCATTTTGTCTTCTCTGGATCCAGGTATTCCTGGTTACTGTTACTCCTGTGAAGTGCTCCCCTTTGGTTTGGAAATAGCAGGATACTTTTCACTATGTGTAGCTGCAGCTAAACCAGGCACTGTACAAAAAATTTATGCAGACCAAAATACTTTTGGCCTTTTCTCTCTTGCTAGTGTGTGCTCTACAGTGATGTTTTCCGAGAGCACAAGAGAGCATAAAGTCAATCCTTAATATGATGGTATTACAGCACTAGATAGAATCAAGGAGTAACCATTAGGCTTCCTAAAACTCATCCGCTAAAATTCAAATTTTATTTGCAGGCTTGCAGAATGAAATAACACAACTGCTTTTTTTAATCAAAGTTTTAGCTCGTGTTCATGGGCCAAATTAAGTGAAGTCAGTGGACTCGTGTATTTGTTAAGGATTCAATTGCACTTCGTTCTCAATATAAAAGATTTGGGGGGTTAGCACTAGTACTGAGGATAAGAAACCTGTCATTCATACAACTTTTCTTCATTTATGAACAGGATGCAATCAAATCACTAAATACAGTCTTCAGTATAGCTGAGGTAAATTTATCTAAGTTTAGTGACCTAATCCAAAATTCAAAAGATTAGAAATCATAATGTATATTAAACGATTTTGAAAGTTATTTTCAGTGCCCATTAGTGGAATTCTTTCCTCCTATCTTCATACAACTTCAAGTGTGAATCAGCTTTTTTTTTGTCTTCCAGATTTTATGATTTGAGAGATTTACCTTTGAACTGACGTACTAATTTAGGAGAGTTAAACTTCAGTGAGAGACCTGTAACTGAAATATGTAAAGCTTGTCTTTGTCAGTTACGCAACAGTCTTTCATTTCCACTTTGAATCCTTCTTCATATGAGACTCCTAATGAGGTTCAAAAAGCATTGGGAAAAGAGGGCAGTGAAGAGAGAATATTTTTGTCAGTTGCTGCATTTTTGAAAGAGCACTTGCAATACAATGAAAGGGAAAGGACCAGTGAATAGAAGATTCCTGAGAAGTGAACAGGGGAAGGAAGAGCAAGAGAGTGTGAATTGGGAGTATTGTAGAGAGATGCGTATGGCGTGTGACGGTATTTCCTGAGCAAGGAAAAATGTAAGTTACAGTTTTGTTTCTGCACTGCTGTACATCTTCAGGTATTTCTAAAGCTCAAATGCGGTTTGCCTGTAAGAATCCAGAGTATTTTGCTATGCATTCAAAAACGGACTGGTTAGGCATGATTTCCCTACTCTAATTCTTGAAGAGCCAATATGTAATTTGCCAGGTCTGTTATGTGTTTTTTTAACCTCCAGTTATGAAGCAGCATAATGGAGCTGACTGATTCATAGGGGTACCTAATCTTTATCTTTGCTTTATGGCCTCACAGCTTAAAATCTGCTACATAGAACAAGGCTGCTCATACTTGTTTGCCCTTTTTCTTTCATTTTAAATAAACCTTTAAAAATATTTCTACCATAATCCATTCTTTAAAATTCAAGAAGCTCCATTTTACAAAATCAACCTTAGGAAATATAACCACAAAGGAATGAGCTCTCTTTACATGCTGGCTGAAATGAAGGCACTTGCCCTTAGGCCTTACTTGAAAACATGCAAGGTATGTGATGTAAATGCAGAAGTTGTGGGAGTTGTTTTTTCTCCTCATAAATATGTCAAGAAGCTTTAAGGGTATCTATAGAGCAAAGATCTTACAGCCTGTCTCACGTATGCAAAACTCTATGTGGTCTTAATTTAGAGAACATATGGTTTTCACATCCTGCTTTATTTCTTGTGGTTCATAAGAGGGATGGGAAAGGCTTAGCAGGTTATCCATCTGACTTTCTCCTGTAGACTTGAGATTTAGAGATAATGCTAAGTGCCTTCTCTAGTTTAGTTTTTAAGCATCAAATAAATTAGGTTCTGTTCTGTGGGGACACAGTTTCGACCATGTAACAAAACTGCTGTAAAGGAAGCTTCTGCTATCTTAAATATACCACGAGAATTGAGATACAAGGGTGAAATTAAATCCTACAGTGTTTGGATGTGTACACAATCTGTTGTGGTTTACAGCAAGCCCTGCTCCTGGTGTAAACTTGAAGATGGAAGGCACAGGGCACACATTATAAGGAGAGCTCTCTGCTTTACAATGATTTAAATAGGAAGAGCCTGCTGCCACAGAACCCCTTACAGAAAGCCCAAAGGCTTGGTTAGAAACACCTGCAGCGCTTTTAATAAGGGCTTGAAAATAAACATAAATCAATATTTTGCAGATATGAGGAGAGATGTCTGAAGGAAACTGCTAAAATGAAAGATGTATGTGAAAGTGATGTAGATTCCATGCTACATTGTGACTGAGCGTGGGCCCATGATGTAGCTCCATTTTAGATAAAGAAAGACAGCCTGATCTTACTACTACACCTATACCTGTTCCCATGCAGTACATATTATTATGTCTTGCAATTCTTGAAGCTTTGTTGCACAGAAATTGGAGGGTGCTTTTTTTTTTTTTGTTACTTTAATTTCGTTAGCAGCTGAGTAATGTTATTACTGAAGACTGGCTGAACAATCTGTTCAATTGTATAACTGAAGTCACTGTATTTTTGCACATGTGGAGGGATGTGCTGGTGATGCATAATGGTCTGCATAATTAGAGAACGCTTTGGCATAAATCCATCTCATCCATTCTTGAACAGATCCCTTCTTGAAGGGCTTCTAATGCAGCTGTTCTTTCAAAGGGCAAGAATAGTCAAAGCCTGTCGTGTTGCAGTGAACAAGCTGAAGGAAACTTGGGTTTCTTTCTTTCTTTCCACGTGTATTACAGCACAAATAAATCCTGCTTTATTTGGTCATTATAGCTGTGTCTCCTACCTTCTTTCTAAATTTACGTAACCTATGAAAGCATTGCTGTTTGAGACATTTCTCTTAGCATGTTATTGATGATAACTTTACTCTCTTCATTTTATCAAATTCAGTTACTTGAATATAGATATTAATTTAAACAGGGCCTAAAGTGACTAATAACTTCCCAGCTTGTTTGAAGAGTAAGTGTTATGGAAGCTGGATTACTAAGAAGCAAATAGAGGAAGGAAAGAGAGAAAGCAAATGCGATGAAGTGACTGTGGAACATTTATGTATTCAATAGGTCTTTCAAGTATAGATGCAAGCAAATACTTAAAACTCTTACTACATAAGTATTTTATATTTATGTTAACAGACAAAATTGCAACAAGTGAAGATTCAGTTTGTAAATTTACAAAAAATTTGTAAATAATATTAGCGATTGGTTACATGAAACTAATCCAAATACCCACACATATTGCTGTATTAGCATTACAAATGTCAATTTAAATACTGTAGTTTTGTTGCATTGATAGCAGAAATACTTCCCTAAATATCCTCAAATAGCAGAGCAATTAGCAAAAACAGTCACAGCGAATTCCTTTGACTATGTGAGACATGGGATGATTTGTTTTCTCTCTCATAGACTACATGCTAGATAGGGATAAACAAGACTCTGTATAAAACTTCTCTCAACTTATTTGGCTCAACCTGAATGATTTTTCATCTGTCATAAAATTGCCATAAGATTTTGGGAACTGTGCAAATTTTGGTTTGTTTTCTACTCTCTTTTTACTAAGTTACATTTTGTTTAGAGGCAATATAAAAATTACTATGACTTTAAAATTATCCAACATTTGGCTGCCCGTAGCTCAAAATTGGTCTGGTCTGTTATGAAGTTTTCCATAAACGTTTTTCCTTTGGCTGATTACTTTGTCAGCTATTTTTGAGGAGAAGGTTACAGTTGAGTTGAACAAGGAATGTATTCTGTATGTATGTGTCTCTTCCTTGTCTCTTGCTCTTATGGACTTCAAAGGTGAATTCATTTCCCTGTCTGGATATTTCTGGATCAGGTGCGGCATGAGAACCTTTCAGTCTGTAGCCTGCGTAGCAGAGACAACTGCTGTTCCATGGAGACTAAAGGATGTTTAAAGTGTTTTTCATGCTCCAATTGGAACTGCAGAGCTGATGGTTATTTCACAGCCTGCTGAATATTCTTTTCACAGGGTGTTTACTTGTGTGCACTTGTGCTTAACTAAAATCACTTGCTATCGCTGACAAAAGAACAGAATTTGTTTTGAGCAAGATATGACAGTAGGGACTGAATCTCTGGAAAAGCTGGGGCACCAGATTTGGTCTGAGAATGTACCACATTCCCATACACCAGACTGCAATGATTGGAATTCCAGCTCATAACTTGTCTTTTTTGAGGTACCCTGCAAATGAAATGAACCCCTGTACACTGTACAGAGATGTTCAGGACTGCAAGGTTACAATCCATGCCAGCAGTGGTCGGCAGATTGCAGTACAGTTTGGAGTCTGTACAGTGCTTAAACTGCAATTGCAAGCCCGTTGGTCTCCTCCCATGCCTCTACTTGTTTTCTTTTCTTGCTATTGTTTGTATTTTGTAGGTGCTGACCTACCTAACCACTCGGCGTTCTTACTAGATTTGATTTTTGGAATCTCTTTCGAGAACAGTTTTTAAGGCAAAATTGGGCATATAGCCCCATAGTAGCTCACTGGCTGGATTTCAGCAGTGCTGAGTGCAGGCAGCTCCTGATCTGGTAAACAACGTTGCATCTACTTATGTCAGCAAGGCATTTTTGCAGTATCTCAGCAAATGACAGCCATAGCTCAGCTTCCATGCTTCTACTGCACATAATGCCCTGACTGTGCAATGTGTGGAGGAGGGGATGGAAAAATCCAGTTGTCCTGTGTATGTATTTAAGAAGCCATCTAGTCTAGTAGTTAATACTGAAGCTAATGAGATATGATTGTACATACTGAAGCAGGACTGTTTGTCCGTTCATTTGCATCATGTTTTAATTATACTGTATGTGGTTCCAGAGGCAAATGCCAAGAATGTGGAAGAAATGTTGACTGTTGTACACAATGTATACTGTGACTTTAGCTATTGCTTTACAGTCCATTATACTTGGTCCAAGTTGCAGAAATAACATGCCACTTCAGTAGATCAAAGTGGAGGCACTGACACAAGGTGGAATTTCATCCTGTGTATGCTTGAGCTGCTGTTTTAACAACATAATACCATAAATAAGCACTCAGTGATGCAGCATGAGGATTCAGGGAAAGGAGGGTAAATTGTGGGCAGTAATCTCCCAATGACGTTACCTAAGCTAAGTCTATCTTAAAGTCTTTCTACCCTCTAGATAACAACGGAGGAAACAAAGTAAGTTATGAGCCATAGTAATACTGGTCTTAACTGGATCATCCCCCTTGTTTTCTTACAGGAGGAGAAAAAGAAAGCACCATATGTCCAGCCTGAGAAGGCAGTTGATAAGATTGCTGTTGCTGCAGGACACTTGGGAGACAGTTTGTTAGGGACCCATCCTTACAATGAAGAATCAGGAGTGCATCTTCACTGTAATCACAGAGACTTGATCACAGGCCTTACTCTTCAGCCGAAGAATGAAATCAGCCTGGACCAATAAAACCAAAACTGAGGCTAGCCATCCGGAAGGATGAAGCACCCATATCTCTAAAATAAGCTTTTTGTTTCCTGATGCAAACGTGGGTTTGGGAAGTTTCTGAAACATGCTGTCTGCAGCCGAAACTGGAAGGGTGTACAGCTATGTTTTCTTAATGTATCTTCAGTCAACACTGAATGCTGTGGCGTTTGGCATCATTCCCATTATTTCACTTATGCTTAGCCTCATTTGAATTGGTTTCATGCACTTCTTCTAAACTGCAGATTAGGGCAGACCAAGTTGTCCTGTCTAACCTCGCTTAACTGACATGAAGTTATCATTGTCACTGAGGTGATGGTTGAGCCAGCTGTCAATATCCGCCTAAAGAACAGTGTTTAAACTGCAGGCATGATAGAAAAAATGCTATCCGCTCCCTAGCACAGCCAGTATTTTAACAAGTGCTCTTCATTAGTAAGCATGGAGCAGAGCTCATGCTAATAAATGCTGCTGTGCTAACTTGGTTCTGTAGCTTCGTCTGTGTTAGCAGGTAGGAGATTCCAGTATAGCAGGTCCATAGCGCACATGAGACTGTGCTGGAGACTCAACATCCGCACTATGTGTGTTTTTTGAGTTCTGCTCCAGACTAGCTCTTGTCCGTCCTGTTGGACGGAATGCTCATTAATGGCTGAGGCGTATTAGCTGCTTTCTCAGACTGAATCTTCTGTTTCATCTTTATTTGAAAGGAATCCAGTTAATGAGCTCTGAGACTGCTCTGCAGGGCAAGCCAAAGCACAGTAAGCAAGGATGATCAGCAGACTTGATCCAGGACTGTAATTCTGGCTCAAGCTACTTTCCTTCTCACCATACAGCGGCAGACAGAATCAAGCGTGGTGGTGCCTTGAGAAGGGCTAAGAGGCAGTGGAAAAGATGCAAGGAAGGACAAAGGAGAAGAGGGAAAGTAGTGTAACTTGCTCGGAGAGGTTGGTAACCCTCGCTCATCAAGATTAGACTGATTTTAGGCCTATTTGAGGCTATGGCACAGCAGATTTCTACCAAGATATTTGCTAGTATGTAGCAAGTGTAAGGTTCAGTTAAGGATCTTTTAGGGGGAACTTAAGGTTTGAACTTACTGTTACTCCAATAGTTAAGGTAGGTTTTATAGTTGAAAATCTGAAAAGGAGGAGCCCTACATCAGTAATTCTCTTGTACATGCTACTGCAACCCTTGAGACCTTTCGTAGTCCCCCTACTGACCATATTCCTTTGAGTATTGTAGCTCCAGGAGGACAAAAGAAGTCCATGTATTGTTGAACCAAAGTGGATTCAAACAGGAATATTGTGGAGAAAGTGCTACTAAGAATGGCTGTTGATTTTCTCCACCATGTCTGACAGTCCTTTTCCGTTTTCTCAGCTAGGACCTCCTTGCTGATTTTCTACACAACTACCTAATTTCAACTACCCAGTGTTATTTAATTTCCAAGTAGCCATTTAGACATAGCATGTTGCAGGGTATACGATATGTCTTTCTGTACGGTGAGACAGCAACAAATGTGCACAATGACCCTCGAAGTGCATTAACAACTTCAGTTCTCGGCTTTCTGCTCTAAGGGGGGCATTGGTCTGCCAGGGGGAGCTCTTGGCGTTATAGGCCATGTCTTCAGAGTTCCTAAGTTTAAACCAAGGCTTATGTGATTCTCATCAGGCTCTTCCGTATCTCAATTGTATTGTCTCTATCACTTCAAAGTGTATTACTGAAACGAAAAAATTTGGGTAACTGCTTTTGCTTCTGCAAAAAAAGAAAGGTACTTGGCCTACCTAATTATTTTAGAGTACAGAGCAAATGGCAGTTGCAGCAACTAACCTTTGTATAGCGCTCCCTAAAATGAACTCTGCACTTTGCTACTGTCGAGTTTGGTTGTTTGTCTCCGATTTTTCCTTCGTCCTGGCATATAGCCTGTTTCCAGCCTAGTTTCTTTTCTGAGGTCCTTTATTAAAAGGATATTTGAAAAGACAACTGACAGAGCAGTTTAAGAAAACAGCTAAGGTAAAGGCATGGTGCCTGCTTTTATTTCTTCCAACAAAGCGGTTAATTTGCGGAAGAAAGTTTTTTATCTTACCTTGCTAAGAGTTTCAGGTGTTACTTTCTAGCTGCAGTTTGCCAAGTGAGCGTGGATACTTTGTAAATACAGGTGGCTCCTTTGTTTCTGAAACCCAAAATCGTCAGACTCTTGAAGGTAAAGGTGTAGGGTTTTTTTTAATGTTAAATGGTACACATCACTAATGTGCTTTGAAATTAGATGATGGCAGCACTAGTTTACGAGATGTACCAGTTGATGTTTAAAACAGATTTCAAAAATATATTAGTATTTTTAAATCCTATAATACAGCTTCCCAGACGAACTACCAGGGGCCGGAACACCGGCGTACAGGGAGAGTGCAGCGCGGGAATACCGGGTTTCATGAGCAAGATGTGAAGTGTTTGATTTTTATTTATTTTTTGTTACTGTTGTCATCTGTTTAAACTCCTTTTTTTCAGATTGTGACTTCTAGTGCTACTCGAGCATTCTAGAACAAATATGAAATATTGAACTTGCCTAGTTAACTCTGTTAGCTTTAATGTCACAGTGTTCAGAATCGCTAGAGAAAAATGTACTTCCTGATTGAGGGCTGGTGAAGACAATCTTTTATGCAAAAGTCTCTATTTGTACAATTTTTAAGTGTATATTATAGGAATATGAATTACTTCTTGAAAGGAAGCCAGATAGGGTAATTCTGTTACTGTTTCTGACAGGAACAGGCCTGAGGTGGGAACCCACTGAAATAGTTATCGAACAGGGCAAACAAACGGTGGAAAAACGCCGGTTACCAGCCCCTTCCTCTCAGCCCGGCGGGCTCCAGGCC
>VXBH01009931.1:629085-686222 GCA_013400035.1 Rynchops niger
GGATTACCACAAGCCCGACCAGCAGACCCTGCAGGCCCTGAAGGACGCGGCCAACCGGCTCCGCATCAGCTCCATCAAGGCCACGACCGCCGCCGGTTCCGGGTGAGCGAGGCGGGCGGGCTGCCCTGCGGCGAGCCGCGCTCCCGCACCCCGGCTCCTCTATCCGTTCAGCGGCGGGGAGGGGCGGCCCCGTGCTCCCTCAGCCCGGGACCCGCTGCCCGGGGGCCCACCGGTGTCTCCCGAGGGCAGATCCCTCCTCCGCTCACATCCCTCGCTCCCTGCAGAACGCCGAGCGGGTGGGGATGCCGGGGGCCCGCCGGTGCCTCCCGCCGGCGGGCTGAGGCGGGGATGGGGAGGGACGGCACCGCGGGGGTCGCGGACAAATCCCTTGTACCGCCCCCCCGGGACCCCTTGGGCACGTCGGGGGCTTCGGGCGAAGCCGGTTGGTGTGGAGGTGCTACCTCGGGAAATGGCGGCCGCGGGCGAGGTGTGGGGCTCCCGCCGCCAAAGGCCACCAGGCCCGGCCCGGCCTGGCCCGGCCCCGGGGGCGACAGCCGCCCCGCCGCGGGCCACCTTCGGTCTCCGGGGCCGGGGGGTGTTGTGACTGCGGGGGGAGGCCGGGAATGCTAAGTTGATGCAGGACTGAAAACCAAAGAATTTGTGCCTGAGGCGCAAGCGGTTTCTTTTTCATTTCGTGCCCGTCAGTTGGAACTAATTCTGCACAGAATTTCAAGTGAGCCCAAGCGGGATTATCTGTGAAATGCCCGCGGTCTCAAATGGGCAGTTTATTCAGGCCTCTGGACAGGATTTAGCGTAGGCTCTGATGTGTGCAGATTCCAGGGTTATCCTTCCTTTGATCGTGCTTTACCTATGAAAAGAAATCACTGCAAACAATCTACTTGTACTCATGTAAAATTAAAGCCATTTTTTTCTGCTTGAATAATACATTTGAGTGCTTCCACATAGAAGCGCCGGCCTTTTTCCTTTTTTCTATTTTTTTTTTTTTTTATTTTTTTAATATCCTATCTTGTTGCAATTTCCTCCTTTGGACCTCATTGAAGCTGGCTGTAGTGTTTAAAAAAAAAAAAAGTTTGAAGGGATCCTTTGGATGCTGAGGTTTGTGTGGAGCAAGGTGGTGTGCAGGATGTTTTAAAGCTGCTTCTTTGAATTGCCTTACACTTTCCGTCCTGTGCCTGGCATGGGCTACCTCACATGGCTCTTCCTCAAAGCATACAGAAAGTGAACTTCACTCGTGCCTTTTGCATACAGCAAATGAAAATGCTGCTTTGGTTCGACCCGTAAAATGGAGCGTCGGGACACTGGGAACCTCTCAGCTAGCCAGGGGAGTGGGTTTTTACCAAGCCGTAGCTTGTTTGGTCCAGTCTGAAGAGAGAAATGCAGGATACCCAACAATCATCACTCCTCTAATTCTTGGTTTGTTTCAAAGCTGCGGTGTACAGGCAGTATTACACAAGCCTGTGTGAAATAGTAGGTAAGAAAAATTGTGCTAAATTGACTTCGTAGAGCTTGGGCTTCAGTCTTGAGCTTCTAGTGTGTATTTTAAGCAGGCCACAGAGATGTATGGTATTTACAGATAAAATTATTTCTCCATTTTGTCTGATGTGCTGTTAAAGAATAAAGATCTCGCTACAGCCTTTGCTTCTCTTCTCTACAGCTTTGTACGCAGTCCATGAAATTCAATAGTAAAACAGTTTTTCCCACACTGATGAAGAAACAGTAAAAATAGTTTTACTCAAGTTTTTTGTTCCTGGTTCATGTATGCTACAATAGTGACTACTTCTTGCACAAAGGCGGTTCATTAATCACAGTGGCTTAAGAGTAAGCGCTAGAGTTGTGTAGAGTCTGAAGTTATTACACAACCTGATAATGAGCAGATTATGAAAGATGGGCTCTGGAGGGAAGATTCTGTTGACAAGTCATATATTTTCTTAATTAATAAGATTTGGTTGCCAAGATGATGGTGTAGTAACATGCCTAAAAGAAAAAGACGTTCAGAGCCTGTTGCAGTGTGAGGCAAATCACATACATTTCTAAAACAGCTATACGTTATGAATGTGTTTTCTAAAACCTGAATGAGACAGTAAGGTTTGCTTAAATTACTGGTACATGCTAAGAATGTAGAAAGATGTTTGAATGCAAGTTAAATCTAAATAGAAGGTTACAGTTAATAATAAAAAAAAAATGACCTTGTTAAGGAAATTTATGTTTGTTGAAGGTGTAGTTTGTAAAACTGAAGGAAATACTTGCAATAAAAGCACTTCAAACAGAACAGGACCTGCCTACTTCTTTGAAGGAAGTAGTTTCTGTAAACTGTGGCATATATTGCAACAGAACAAGTGGTTCTGCGGTAGATCTGACACTCCAATTCTTGCAGTCTTTACTTGTATTAACTTTGGTTAAAGGAAGTGCAGTCTTTGTCTGGACAAGAGCTAAAAGATCAGGTAATCTGATCCCAAAGATGCTCAAACATATAACTTTGAGTACTTTACCAGCTGTAGTGGAAAAATTCAGTGAACTGGAAAAAAATTTGTGCTTAAAATGCCTTTGGTGGTGAAAAAATTTGATTAAGTTAGTTGTAAGGATTGAACATAATTGCTTTTGGGTGTGGAAGAAGTTTTTCTTTTAGATAAGTGGTGCAGACTCTTTAATCAAAACTGGTAGAGTCTCTTTTGTAGCTAATGATAAATTTCTGCAGTTTTTAAACAGTGCATAACTTCCTAGAATTATTAGATGGTTGAATTCTTAAAGTGGAAGTTGCAAGAGTTTCTTAAGAGGCGGTTCAGTTTCATAACATGGTATGATCACTTGTTGCAAACTCTTTTCTTTCATTTTTTCAGCTTTCCTCTTTCACTCAGTATGCCATTTTAACATTCCAACACTGTTCTTTTTATTTGAAGTATGTAGATGGAACTAATATGAATTGATGTAGAGTAATAAAAAAACCCAATAAACACAAAACTACGTTGGAGTAATTATTCTACTCTTGAGTCACGTGGATCCGGGATTTCAGAGTTCCAATGTAGTTTAGTTTGGTTTCCTGCTAACGGGCTATTTTTCAAAGTTTAAGGCAGTTCTTCAGTGGAAGCCATCTGGCAGAGGAGCGTGTTAATCGGACCACCGCCGCAAAGTTCTAGGTTGTTCTTCAGTCAGGAACAAAATGTGGAAGACTGTGTGAGAATAGTGGGGATGACTTGCTGTGGGTTTTTTCTCCGCTTGTACAAGTACTCCAAGTGCACTCCTTAACAAGGAGTTCTTTTAACTCCTTAGAGATAAACTTATTTAACTTATAGAGTTAAACTCTCCTTAGAGAACTTATTAGAAAAGTATGAGTTAATAGAAGACCAGTAGCTGTAGTTGAGCTCTATTTAAAGAAAATTGTGTAGTTGATTTCAGAATGATTTCTGATATCCGATATGTAGTTAAATTTTGGGTGACTTCTGTTAGTAGCAAGTAATTTAATTAACCTGTAGTTTTAACAAGTTGTTTTTGTTGGTTTTTTTTTTAATTTTCAGGTAATTTATTAAAATTTTCTACCTTTTTTTTTTATTTCCACATGCTACCATTTTAGGTTGTTTAAAACTTTTTTTACCAAGACCAGGAGTTCATAGAAGTATGGTTAAGTATAAAGTTAATAAAATTAAAGGAATGACAGCTTTAAACAAGCATGTAAGGCTTATTGATTAACTCAAATACATAAATATTTACTAATGTGTTTGAACCATGGTTTAAAGCTAATTCTTTTGGTTCCCTGTGTGTGAGTACTTACTAAGGGATGGACACTAACCGTAATTCGTATTTTGCTAGTGTTCTGCATGTTCTTCTCTTATTTCAGCACTGGGATGTTGGGAGGGAAGGTTTATTACTACCAGAAGAGAATATTCTGATCAAAGTTCTAGTGAAAGTGTTGTCTAATCCTAACATGCATGGTAAATGTACCTGCGGGAAACAAAATTAAATGTGACATTTTCATAGTAAGTTTGTCCTGTTTTACAAGTAGGGTCAAATATTTTAAGAGTATTGTGTTAGAGATGAAAAATAAACATTGATAGAAGAGAAACTGAGATGACACTGCAGGTTATCTTCAAAGCTGGTGAGGATTTCTGCAGCTATGACCTTCTTACTCTTCGTCATTCGCTTTCCTGTGCTTCAGTAGCAACCACTGATCCTATTTACACCAGTAAAATCTGAAAAATGCTACTTTCCACACTCAATAAAAGTTTTTAAAGAGCCTTCTTACACTTTTTAAGCTTTACTGAAAAGCCAAGGCTGTTATGCTCAAGTGGTCAAGTACTGCCATTCCTTCAAGGTGCATAAGAACTAAAATGATCATTATTTAAATTACATTAATATAGATAAATAAAAGTGATTGTGTGCCCTTCTATTACACTTCAAATGAAATATATTCCTTGTATGGGAATAACTCAATATTTGCCACTTGGAAGTAACCCTTTTGAGGTAACTTTGTGTTTTCTTGTACGTAACTATACTATATGGCATAGTGGCTTCTGAAATGGGCCTGTGTATTTCTAAGGCAAGTTATAGTTGAAGTATTAACTTGTGCCACTGTTGAAATTGGTTGCAAAAGTCGTCCCAGATAGTTCACTGAGAGAAACTATCCCAGATACTTATAAATGTTTGATACACCAACTACTTCAATATTTCAAACTGATAGAGATGTAAATGTAGAAAATTTTGCTTCCTCTCTTAGTCAAAGATTAAGGAAATTAGTGTTTTACAATGTGTATCTGGCTGTTTACTGGAGACAGTGAATTTCTCTGTCCAGTTTCAGTATAAGATGAAATGCAAGAATTGTATTACTCAATGTCCCCTTGAGAAATCAGAATTCTAGTTCTGTCAACTCTAACGGTAAGAATAAATGTATTTTTAAAATTGTATTCAGATTATATAGCTCTAAATGTTGCAGAACTTTCTGCAAAAATTAATCTTGCATTACCAATCTTTGCCTATGCAACGCGGCCTGAACAAGTCATGATGGCCACGCTTTTAATTTAGTGAATGGCTAAAGTACTGTGGAAACATGTCTTTGCTTCCTCTGCAACAGTGTGAATTTCTGTGGTCAGATAAATCAGTAGAGTGTGATTTCCAGCACAGGGTCATACTGCTTCCTGTGCGTCACAGTCACTGATTAGGGTGGTGTTCCTTGGCATGAAGAACAACAGCGAGCTCTAAAAGATGTGTCCTTGAGCTGTCACCAGGGTCTATCTTTTAACATCCACTCTAACTAGATAAGAAGGCTCCCTTTGTCTCAAAGTACAACTAATTGGGGTAATGGTAGATGAGATGGGTTATCAAAAGCACTTAAGGCTGTGTATTTTAATATTGAGGAGTAGGGGACTGGTAAAGTGATATTTTAAAGATACTGTCCTGAGCAATCAATAATGAGAAGTGGTAATCTTGGGTCTGTCTTGACTTGTAGCCACCCTACATCATGTTGCAGTGCAGCAGAGATTATGTCTGTGCTGTTTTTCCATACCATGAGGTACAAAGTGCAAGATCCCAGAAACGCCAGCAACGACCGGTTTGTTCTTTCCAAGGTAAAATCATAACTGTTGTGCTATACTGTTGCAGTCTTCCTTGACTTACTCTTACTTATGCTTGCATCTACACAGAAGTCTGGAAATATTTGAGAACTTGGAATTTGTCTGTTTCAGAAAGCTGGTTGAGTTAAGTTGTAGCATAACTCAAAAATAATTAAAAAGTGTCTATATAATGTGTCTTGATAAGTCTTAACTTCACTATGTTAAGTTGTTCTAATATTAAATAATAAATGTTATTATATTGTCTATAAAATCTATCAAGGCATATTAACGTCTGTTTTATTTTGGCATAACCAGTTTTCTAACAAGTAAGTCACAGCTATCTTTTGTGCCCTGGTTGTTAAATGCAGCCATGCTGTTACGCCTGCAGTCACATCACAATGTGCACTAATTACTGTCAGCTTTTCAGGGAGCACTATACAAAATAGTTATGGTAGGCTAGTGGGTAGCTTGCATTTCTACTGTGCCAGTACGATATTAAAGTTACTACTTCTTCTGAAGCCACTGTGGTTCAGAAAACCACAATCTGGACTGGCCATTAGCATTTCTGTCCCCTTTCGCATTTTGCCCTTGCAAATCACAGGGACGTTTTGATCATAGGACCTCAAGGCAGTTCAGGGGCCTTCAGAAAACATGATGATGTAAAAAATGGCAAATGAAGTACTCCACACATGGTGGCTTACAGTAGTGCTGCAGAGCTGATGGTGTATATCCTTGCATTGGCTATAACTGTTGCCACTACTGATTGCCACTCCGAAACAAGTCATTGGATGAGCAGCGACTAGCTAATGCTGAGGTGGTAAAGCAATAAGAGAGAGTCGCTTCTTCACATTTGCTTTGCCTCTCTAACTAATCGGGGTTTCTGCGCAGAGTTGCTAAATGGCTTCAAACCTCTGCATGCTTTTTTGACTCCTAGTGACTCCATGGGTAGAAGATGACTACTATTCTGCAGTTGTCCAGTTGGACCTGATCGCAGGGATCTGAGTGTATAAAGCTTAAAATTTTGCCTGTTGTCATGCACTGCATCTTACCTTGAATGCATATGTATTGAAGAAGTTCTATTGGGATAACACTTGCTCATCCATCTGCTTACTGGTTTAGCGAACAGTAGTCTGTTCTTGAAACTGCTACCTAAGCAAATTAATCAGGGTTTTTTTTATTTGGATACCAGAATTACGTTTTGGAATTGGACCTGCATGGCTGAGAGAGACCTTCTTACTCTTCTATGTCGATTTTCTCGGGGACATCTTAAATAGCCCTCGAGAGTGTTGCACTCTTTCTGTCTTAAGTGTCTGTAGTCAGCTACCTGGAGTGCTCTAAGCGGGGGCATGAGGAACTTGGAAACAAGCATCAGCGTGAAAGTTGCATTGTAAAAATGTTTTGTAACTTGATCCCTTTTTAGTGGGCATAAGAACCTGATTCCAGAGTTTGTCAGCTTTGTAGAATTTTGCTTGTATACTAGGACATTGTGAAACTTGTGCTTTACTTAAAATTTATGTTTCTCTCTCTAGGGTCATGCAGCACCAATTTTATATTCAGTTTGGGCAGAGGCTGGCTTTCTACAAGAAGCAGAGTTACTGAACTTGAGGAAAATTGATTCTGTCTTGGAAGGACACCCAGTACCAGTGAGTGCTCATAATCTTTAATAAAAGATGGTGTTTTCTGTAAAGCAAGAAGCACGTGTATTTTGCAGAAATTCTTGTTTGCCAGCTACAGTACAGGAAAGATAAAGACTTATAAGAAGGATGATGATATTTATGGCTTCACAACTGAATCAGTGCCTGCATTTGAATGAGCATGCAAAAATTACCTTTGTTGTTGTAGTAAAGTTCCCCTATAGTCCTGTGTGTCAGAGAGGTGGTGGAAGCCCCATCCCTGGAAGTTTTTAAGGCCAGGCTGGATGGGGCTCTGAGCAACCTGATCTAGTGGGAGGTGTCCCTGCCCATGGCAGGGGGGTTGGAACTAGATGATATTTGAGGTCCCTTCCAACGCTAACAATTCTATGATTCTGTGGTAATATTTTACATTTTTAAAACGTAAAAATGTTTACATAAAGTTCCAGTTTAGTTCCAGTCTCGTCCTTTATGAAGCTTTGAGGTATTTCAAGAGTTTATATCCAGTTTGGTCACCTCATTGGTCTTTCCGTTCCCAACCAGTTGTTCCGAATGATTCTTTTTTTACACAAAATCATCAATTCTTAACTTTTGCCACACAAGGCATAGCTGAGAAATTCCTGGGCCACAGGTACTGTTCCATCTCAGAGGCCTAGTTGGCTTGTGACACTGATTGTCAAGGTACATGCATTGCAGGGAAAGAAAGGGAACAGAGCAAGATTTGGAGGGACCCGCACTATATTGTTATGGCTGAGAAGCTGAATTTTGTTCTATGTTGAACCATCTCCTAGCACTGGAATTTAGTTCTTCTGTTTCTCAAACCAGTAAAATACACTGTAAAATAATTGTTGTCTTTTTATTATCAGAAACAAGCATTCACTGATGTGGCTACTGGATCCCTTGGTCAGGGTCTTGGTGCAGCGTGTGGAATGGCATACACTGGCAAATTCTTTGACAGAGCCAGGTAATTCCATCTTCGTATTTCATGATTGTAGATATTAAATGGGAATATTTTGTGAAAGAAATTATATTCTTATCTCAATCAGGAAAAAAACACCCCTTCCTTTATTCTATTCTGCATTCCCAAATCTAATTTCAATTTCAGGTTTTAAATGATAAATTACTAGCCTGATAATTATAAAGCCATTACCAGTGAAACTACCAAGGATTTAAAAATTAGCAAGAATTAGTGCATATGCGTGTTCTTTTTGTAACCTGACAGCATTGCAAGGTGATGTTCCTGAACAGAGAAGACAGTAAGTTGTTGGAGCAGGCTCTAGCTTCCAGAGAGTAATTGATAGCCATTTTGAGGCTGGTGTGTGTCCCCTTAGAAGGAAGACATAAACTAGAGATGCGCCTGTTCAAAGTCAGATGACAAATAATGGAGAACATGTATCTAGATAAGGAGCTGTTATGGTCAATAATAGCAGCATCGAATCATAAAGTAGGGCTTCAAAATGTTATCAGAAAGGCACTCGACTCCATAGAGACCAAAATGACTGCTTCTGCCATTTGTTTTGTGGACAAGAAAAGTAGATGTCTAAAGGCAAATCTGTATGAGGAGGAAAATAGACTGATGGAGTTGATATATTTTATGTGACAGTTCTAGTACATTCGAGCATAGGCTGCCCAGTTAATGTGCCCTACACTTCACTAGCTTGGAATCATTTCTGTGAAAGATGACTTGCTGATTTTAATTGAGTTTAGCAGATACTACGTGTGGAAAAAATCTAACCAGTGCTTACATGACAGAAGAAAAAGGTGGTCTTGCATGCAGTACTGGGGAGCAGCTTATGTGGAAGGAGTTCAGATGTAGCTGAAGGCAGGTGGGATTCGGATCAAAAGTCTGTTATAGCTTAATGTCTAGTAAAAAACAAAATGCTAACAGCCCTCTTGATTATTTTGTTTTAAAATCATATATTTGGAGGCCAATTTACTACTCTTCTTTTAATTTTAATAGGTAATAAACATTTATAAAGCTTTGTCATCCAAAAAAAGAGAGTGGTAATAAAAGAAAAATACAGCCGTGGATCCCACAGAGATGAGGCAATACTCCTGCTAGTTGAGTGTTACCTAAATAAAAAGCTTCAGTGTTTGGAGAAGTAGTCTACAAAGTCATACCATGCTGGTTATCGTGAATTTAGTGTTATGCTACAGACTTTAATCCATAGTTGAGTTTCTCCTCAATGTATAGTTTCCTGAAACTAAGTTATTTGTTGTCCTTCCAGAGAGTATATGGTAAGAATGAGGAAGCAGCCAGTAGCCTTTTGTGTGTCATTGGTGATCTTGCTGAATCACGGTGACAGTGTTCAATGGGCCCATTCATTCAAGCCTTGCAATAGGAGGCTTAAGACTTGATTTTCTTGAGACAAAGGTTTGAAAAGGAGTACAGTATTCCTCATCTTATTTTTTTCATGTAGAAACATTTTTGAGCTGTTATATTTAATTTGTCTAAGGTTATGTAAGGTTATCTGAGGTGAATGCATTGAGCAATGGGAGTTGAGTTGGTGACAGCAAAAGCAGTGAATTTTCACTATGAATTGTTAGAGGGGCTTTGCTTTTGATTTAGTTGTGCTTACACACCAAACAATTTTTTTTTNTCGAGTGTATTGTCTGCTTGGAGATGGAGAGTTATCTGAAGGCTCTGTTTGGGAGGCAATGGCCTTTGCTGGATTTTACAAGCTTGATAATCTTGTTGCTATATTTGATGTTAACCGGCTTGGACAAAGTGACCCTGCTCCTCTGCAGCATCATGTTGAAATTTACCAGAAACGCTGTGAAGCCTTTGGGTAAGTGATTGGAAGAAGTTCAGAATAGTCTCCCATTTGGAGATACATGTTTTATTTGCTTTTCAGAATTTTTCAAATGAGCTCTCAGCTCTAAAGAACACCATCACCAAGAAGGGTGGTCTTTCATAATGCCTGATATTGGTCATCTTTCTTTATACAGCAGGAATATTAAAAGTGGCATAATTTTTTTGTTTAGAGGAAAAATAAAAGGACTGCTAACTCAGGTAAATTTGTTAGAGGGTCTTAAAGTGGTTTTTATCACAATAAGTACAGATTTTTTAACTGTTTGTGTAACCAAATGTGCTGTCATAGCAAGTAGATCAGAAAAAAGGGCATGGAAACCATTACTCTCAGGATAATTCTTTGTGTATTGGCTTTCATTTAGTTTAGAAATGTATTATTTCTATGTAGATGCAAAAATCCATGATAAAACCCTCTCAGATGCAATAGCAGCCATACAAATTATGATGGCGCATTTTTATTATTTTAATCGACTTTCATTGTCAGTTTTTTAATTGATTTCAACATGTTTGACTTGCTCTTGTGATTAAAAATGGCTATTATGTCTGAAGAAATCTAGGATAGCTTGCTTACCTGTGGGCTGTGAATTTTGCTAGTAGCTGTTAATCCCCCTGTGTTTCATTTTGCGTTATAAAAAAGGGACTATGATATTTTATGATCTCGAATGCTAGTTCATGCTTCTGGCATATTTTGGGTCTCTTAAAAAGACACTGCACTGGAATGAAGTTAGTATTTGTTATTGTTATTGCTAACTACCAGAGAGTGTCACATGCTAAAGCCCTTTAGAAACAGTTGATCTGTTTGTGTTCTTAGCTGGCATGCTATCATCGTTGATGGACACAGTGTGGAGGAGCTTTGCAAAGCCTTTGGCCAGGCCAAACATCAGCCAACGGCTATCATTGCAAAGACTTATAAAGGCAAAGGCATATCAGGTAATAAAACATCTATTACTTTACTTATACATGTGTGTATAATAATATGTACATAGTGCTGCAATAAAGTTGCAATCATTAAAAAATACAGAAGTTTAACATTTCGTTAGAAAAAAGTTGGTATCCTATCACTTTTTTGACTTGATCATACTACCATACAATCTGAAAACTCAGAATTTCATGCCATTGGTTTTTTTCTTTTACCTTTTCTTATGGAGGACATTAGATAGATGCTTCATTGGAAGCAGGCAAAGATGTGGCTCTCAGTTCTTCACATTATCCAGGCAGGTGCGCTTCCATGTTGACTGGGCTTATACAGATCCCCAGTTGCAGAGTAGGATTTCCTCTGCTGTCAGCTGTACTTGAGTTCTTACTCTTGAGAAGGTCTTCTCTAGTCTGGAAGATGGCTGGGAGCAGGAGGGAACATTGGACCATGTAACTTGGTCTTGAAAATTGCATTAGCAAAAGGGCAACTTCTTTGCTTGCTCTTGATCCCTAGAATAAGAGAGACTACTGTGAGACAGAGAAGGGAGTAGAAGCTCCCTTCACAGAAACTCTCTGCTCCCTGCGTCGCAGACAACTGGGTCTGTGTGTTACCAGCCAGGTAATATAATATAAATGTATAGAAAATGAGGCAGGATTCTGCATTTACAGTTTTGACAAAGCTGCGTAAGGCATGGTAGATAAGCTACCTGGTCATACTACAAGTTATTTCATATGATCTGATGTGTTATTCATTGAGGTACAGGATACAGTAGAAATTATTTCATAGGTTTAAATTTTGGAGTTCATAGTGCCTCTAAGATCCTTTTGTAGTTTTCACATGGTGTGAAACTTACGTAAATGTCATTGTACCTACACATCTGAGCAGCAGCCTGCAGAAAGTCTTTCAAACTCTTTATACTTCTCAAGAAAATGATTTTGGTTCTTGAAAGTGAGATGTGTGCTAGCTAGTGAGCATTGTAGCCATAGAAAGGAGTAAACGCATATTCAGTGTTTCAGGGGTTGCCACGATTCCGTTCAGCTACAGCTTTTAGCAGCACTCTGAGTTTTTCATTCTGAACAGATAAATATTAATAACAGGAGTCAATATCTTCATTCCTTTTCATTGAGTGAGCAAAACCCATTCATTATTCTTAGTCACTTACTCAGTAAAAAGCAGAGTACCAGCCAGAGAGGTCATTTCGCTGTTAGTGCTGGGTGCACAAAGATAAGAGTCATCAGAAGCTATTAAAATAAAGCTGTAAAACTTCAGGTCTTGTTTGAATTAGACAGCTTGGTTAAGGGTTGTTTGAAATTTAGCTGAGTTTGTTTATTTAGACCTAGCTGTTGAAATTTCATGTTAACTGTTCACACTGATTTACTGTTTGCTTCTTGTCTCGCTTATGGACCAGGTCTTTTTAGGTGCCAGTTTAAAACTAATTTCAGTAGAAGATGCTGTAATTTCATCCCTAATGTGGAATATGTGGAATTTGACTATTTCTCTTATGTATTTCAACATGTCTGTCTCAATGCAATTGAATACTACTGAAATTTGTTACAGTTGGAATACTAAGGAAGTTCTTTCTTGGAAGACTATACTAGACTGTCATACTCCACTGCACTTCTATCTGGGTAAAATCTGCAGCTAAAAACTTAAATAGTTTTTATATTTTTCTTATTTGTAATGTAATTTTAAATACATAGGTGTTGAAGATAAGGAAAGCTGGCATGGAAAGCCCCTGCCAAAGAACATGGCTGAACAAGTCATTATGGAAATAGATGACAAAATTCAAAATAAGAAAAAGCTTTCTCCAGCCCTCCCGGAAGAAGATGCACCTATAGTAAATATTAGAAATATTAAGATGCCATCTCCGCCAACTTACAAAGTGGGAGAAAAGGTACTCCCTTCCTTTTTCACTGTTTGTCAGATATCTTCCAAGTGTTAGACTGATTAATGGGTGGCAGGAGGTTTTGTGTTATCTCGTGCCATGATTTCAACTACCCGCCTCTTCTCTCCTATTTTGACTATTCTGGTAAACACCTACCTCTGTGGTGTGACACAGACATTCAGCTCACTGGGTATTGAAAGGATATATTAAAATATAAAGATTCAAATCACTTTTCTTCATTTCATGATCATTATCAATTATCCAAACTATTTTATGTGTATTTAAAATTAAAGAAACTCCACGAGGTTCAGTGAATTTCCATGATTGGAAAACAAAGTTTTCAAAGTTTCCTAGCCAGATTGGTAGGGAGTTGGTGATTTCAGCACAGATACCTGTCCTGATGCTTCACTGTATCTTTCTTTTTTTGCTTACTCTTCTGTGTGTCCCTGTTCTCATATGTACTTTTGATACATGTAAATCTTTTTGGTTGTGTTTTGGTTTAGACTTTTTCAGTTGTATGTGCATGCACTCACAGAAAACAAAAAAATGAAAAAAAACAACCCCGCTTCTAGAAACAGAAAGTTCTAACAGTACTGCTTATTTTTCTTTTCCTAGTGGGCTACCCGCAAAGCTTACGGTGTTGCGCTTGCAAAACTGGGCCATGCTAATGATCGAGTGATTGCTTTGGATGGAGATACAAAGAACTCCACCTTCACAGAGCTTTTTAAGAAAGAACATCCCAGTCGCTACATTGAATGCTACATTGCTGAACAGAACATGGTAACTGGTCTCTTGGGTTTAGGAAATACTGGTGTTACACAGCAGGATCTAAGACCATTCAGTCTGAGTCTTCATAGAGTGGGGGTTTTAATATTTACTTCTCAGGTGTTTTCATGGATATTTACTTTGACTTGCTCACTTCTTAGGGAAAATCTAGGCTATGGCAAAAGCTTACAAATATAATACAACAGGAGTGCTTCTTATCATTCTTTCCTAAACTCCCTCTTTTTTTATTTTTGTGGTCATTTTGTCTGCATTTCAGCAGAATGGAAGGAGATGGCAACATGTAAAACAACAGCAATACTTTCCACAGTGTGATTTAACTCTGAAAAGACTTTTTAGATTTGGTTGTGTTTTTTTTTATCACAGGAAATGGGATGTCACAACATGACAATGAGTTCTACCCTAGACTGGTCTATAAAGATGAGGACAGAGAAACAGTTAATAAATTTAGCCTGCTGACATTTGTACAGAAAGGACTAAAATAATTTGATAACTCATCTGTTTGACTGAGTCTTCAGTTGCCACCTGTATGTGTTCACTGAAGCAAATGAAATTAAAGACACAAATTTAGGCAGGAATTTCTTGTTGTCTTTAATGATTTATAATGATGGACTGTCTCTTGCAAATTTTATACTAGGGCACTTTCATAAGCTTGAGTGAGGCATTGTGGATTTACATCAGCTGAGGAGAAATTTGCCATGACGAGCAGACTAATTTCTGCGTGAAATAAATGTATGGGGTATTTGTAGCAATAAACAATTTAAGGACCTTGTTATAATTTCCATCTTGCTGAAGAAAGGCCCTTTTAGTAAATATCAGTCCAAATAACACAGGTAAATCTGTTCTCACTTAGTAATGATAACTTTTGTCTGCTGGAGATAATAGAACCATGTCTTTTGGACTGAGTGTAAGCCTTTGATCCAGGAAAAGAAAGAGGGGGGACAAAAAGTCTTAAAACTCCGTGAATGGCTGCTTGGAGCAGACGAAAAGAAGCTGCCAGTAAGGATCAACGATAACAACTAGCTGTTGAGACAAGGAGCAGAGGAGATGCTGGATGATAGATACTGAAAGAGTGAGTTGCCTCCTTTCAATTTTTGGAAAGGACAAAAATTAAGACCAGGATTTGACAGATTTTTAATCTGCATTGAGGGCTTCTTGCTAAAGTTTACAGTGAGAAGTTCCACAGAGGATCTCTTGGAGGCAATGGATAAATTCACTGTTCCTGTAAAATCTCCCTCTTTTCAGGTGAGCGTTGCAGTTGGTTGTGCCACTCGTGACAGAACTGTTGCTTTTGCCAGCACCTTTGCTACCTTCTTCACACGGGCGTTTGACCAGATCCGTATGGCTGCCATCTCTGAGAGTAACATCAATCTCTGTGGGTCGCACTGTGGTGTTTCTATTGGTAAGTTATCGGTTTGGCCTGATAAAAATCGGACTTTTCCCTACAAGTTTTTCTGCTGTACAACTATAGAGTGATATGAAGGGATTGGATTGAAAGTGAGGAGCTTAGATTCCTTTCCATCTTTGTGGTTGGCCTCCTCTGTGATGAGGTTAGTCGTGTAGCTTTGTTTCCCAGTTCCTAAAATGAGAAACTAATGATACTTATTCTTGCAGAGATGCTCTTGTCTGCCAATCTCAAAACCGCTTTACAAGGTGTAAATATTTTTGTTTTATTATGCCTTTGAAGATCACAGATTTTAAATAATTGCTTCAATTTATCTCAGTATTTCTTACTACTGGAGAGGTTGATGTGTTGATTAAAGAAAAAACCCCAAAACCTCAAAGTACTAATGAAGCGGGAACTGTGAAGCTCTTATGCAATTCAGGAAATTGGCAATACCTTCTCTGGTCTTTGCTTCCCATCATAACTGTTTGGTACATGTCAGGTCATATTGGCATTTGAATTTTGGTTTGAGGCAGGGAGGGAGTTTTGTTTTTTTAATGAAATGCATAGACATCACCCATGAAAACAGGAGCAGACTTGCGTACCAAGAAGAAAAATACCAGTAGACATTCATGCTTGAAAAACCACTAGGTATTTACAGGGGAAAAGAAGGAGAGGGAGAGCTGACGGGTAGTAAATTAAGGCTCTCTGCATACATCGATATTGCAGTTGATTTAATAGTTTTGGCTAGCAGTATGGTTTAGAGGAGGGTTGAGTTTTTTTGTTTAAAGCAAAATAGTTATTGACTTGTAATATCGGTAAAGCTTTAAAGATTTAAAGGTGCTTCATAAACGTGATTAGTCTCATCCAGAACCTCAAGCTTAACTTGCGGCAGTACGTAGTATGCTTTAGTAGTGGAGGCTGTAAGTAGAGTTATATCAGATTATGGCTTGTGTATGTCATTAAGGGAGGGATTCTATTACAAGCCTCTTTCTTTTTAAAATCAGCCCTCCCAACTCACCATAGTCCCATTTAAGCCTTTTAGCAAGCAGCAAAGGGTGCTGGTGCAAAAGCCAATTAGCTTTGGTCTTTGCTCATGTAAGAAGATAAAACTCCTTTAGGTTACCTGAATTGTCTCCTGGAACTACACTTCCAAGTTTCAATTTTCAGCACTTGAAATGTTCTGCTGGAGGCTGTGATTGTGAAGTGCATATTTAGATTTATAAAGTTGTTTGAGTTACAAATCTGATTCAGGTGTTAACTCTGACTTTCAAAAAAGAATTTGAACCCGAAGTTTTGCAACCAAGTTGTAAAAGAAAGTAATTCAGAGAAGTCCTTTATCAGTTAGAAAATTCAATTTTAAATGGAAGGGTATGAATTAAGGGTTCCTATTAGAACTGTGAACCTGCACGGGATTCAGAATCCGAAGTGGATCTGTGGTGAAAATTGAAGTTTTATGTAGGCAGTTCTAGGTAGACCTGGGCTTTTGCCGCATTGAAATTTGACCCATTAAATTCATAAGAAATAATTATCACAATGACCTTCTGAACTTGTACTAAGTTCACTCCTAGAGGAATAGTTGCTGATCGACCAAAACATCTAATGAAACATTAAATATGTTTTCAAGGTCATAAGAGAATAATGGAAAAATCTGTATTTTCCAAACTGAACATATAGGGAAAAAAATCATAGTGCACATGTGTCAAAAATAGAAATATCAGTTGTTTATACAACCAATTTTATGTTCTAGACGGTTGATACTGTTCATATTAAGCACTCACACTTTTATTAAACTATAAATGTAGGTTTTGCAGATGTAATTGAAAATTACTGTCTTTTGATCTGTGTTACTCTAAAACCCCATAAATCAGGACTTCGTAAAGATATGGCCGAACTCAGTTCAGCGCTAGTCTGTAAATTACTAGTATGACCTGGGAATGCAGGTTATTATTGGCACCACGTTACCAAAAGTAGGACAAGCATGAGTACTCTCTTTAACTTGGATAAGATTCTGATTCAGGTACCTGTTAATTCTGTTCTTTGCAATTTCACTTTTCTTCTGTGTATATATTGTGTGGGTGGATTTTAGGAAAGGAAAATGCCCACCAAGATCCCACTCATTCAGTCAGAGCACCTAGGGATTTAGAAACTGTGATGTTGAGAATTTTTTTCATGTCATGACTGAAAGCTGAGGTGCTCTCTTCTTCCTCATTCATGCTTACTTTATTAGTAATGTATGGTGGCAGAGTTCAATGATTGATTTCTTTAACATGTTTAAAGTTCTTCAGAGTTTTGTGCTGCTCTTATGAAAATACACTCCTTCCTCGTGAACTCGTCCTTCTTGAGTAACAGGTAGAGGGTGCATGTGGGAAGGCGTCTTGCCCTGCTTCTGCTCTGCAGGCTGGGACATGACCGGGTGCCAAACTCTTTGCATGGTTAGGTTGGAAGAGTGCCATTCCCAAAGCACCGTTACATAAGGTCACTGGGGGCGGGGGGTGTTGTGGTGGTTGTTTCTTTAATGGTGGAAAATCATGGTATCCAGCACATTTTCTGGCTAACAATTCTTTCTTGTAGATCTCCAGTTTATGACATAAGGTGCTTGAGTTGTTAAATTAACAACGCGGATGCCCTATTGCTCTTCAAAAGACTTTTTAGAGTATTGAAAAATACATACCCTTCATTTAATCTTGAAGTGAGGCTAAGAATTTGAGAGTGGTTGTACCAAGTGCACTCTCTATTTCTGATGGAAGACATGCAATTATCCTCTCACATTTCCAGCAGTTTAAATCTGGAGGAACGCTATTGACAAGTACAGATTTTGCTTGTGTAGCCTCAGTACATGCACTCAGTACATGCTCAGATATCTTGGGACCCCCTTTCTATAGCAGTACCTTTCCTGTTTTGGTTGTCTTCCATTTCTGTTGTTTTATTGTTGTATTTTATTTTCTGTTTTTTCTCTTTAACCCCAGTTCTCTTTCTTTTTAGTCTCTTTCTATCTGTATTTACTGTTTAGATGGTTCCAAGTTTAAGGAGAAGATGATTCTTTTCTCAAGCAGGTAGACTTGCATGTCCTGTGTGTGTCTGATTTTATACCTTTTTTTTTTTTTTTTTCCTGGTTTACATTGAACCTCACTGCTATATTGAGTGATTGTCAAAGTGTGCACTTAATCTTTTTAACCCTGATTTAATTCTTTTAGGTGAGGATGGGCCATCTCAGATGGGACTGGAGGATCTGTCCATGTTCCGGGCCGTCCCCAATGCCACTGTGTTTTACCCTAGCGATGCTGTAGCCACTGAAAAAGCGGTAGAAATAGCTGCCAACACCAAGGTTTGCATCACAGTATTTCTGAGCCAGAGAATGATTTGTTTATTTTTTTACTTCTTTCGCTGCTTCTGGCATGTTTCTTGCATGTCTCTACCCACATAAATGCTTTCAAAGGCTCCAGCGTGGCAGGGGAATGTTTTCTTTGCATGGAAAGGTTGCAGGTATTCTGTCCAGGCTAGTGCAGAATGAACACTCTGGAATGCTGTGGGCCAGATTTGGGGAGATGTAAATGATTACACAGCGATTGCAGCTTAAGTCTAAATTGGCTCAGAAATAAGGGCAAGTGTAACTCTCTTGTTGGTCTTTAGCAAATTTACAGAAAGTTCACTCCTAGTACGCTATCTCTGGGGTCAGAATTGAAGCTGAATATGGAAAGTTAAATTTATCTTGAGGATTTTGATCATCAGCTGCCTGCATGTGAAAGCTCAGGAGTCACGTCCTCTAGTGGTCTAAGACAGTCTGGTTTTGGAGATACTGAGAGCTGGTGCTGAAGCTAGTTGACAGTCTCACTGGTCGTCTTCTGCTCTGTTGCCAGTGATGGGTTGCAGTTAAATTGCACTGTGGCTAAAGACGACTAAGACTTCCTGTGTGGCTGTGACAGAGTTTCTGATCTCTCTGACCTTCAGCTGATTTGACATAACAATGGTCAAATGTCGTTGGTAGCATTGGGTCAGATCATCTCTTTGATTGGTGGTACTTTTGGCTGTCATAGGAATTACCTTGAGAAAGGAGCAAATAATCTGTAAAACTTCAGTTTTGCTAGTACAACTCTGAAGTGAAGCAGTGTGCAAATTTGCTGTGTAACAAATATAAGTGGTTTGTGAAAAAAAGATTGGGGGGGGTAAGGGAAAGGAGTGTTAAGGTAGTGTGAGGGAGAGATGAGACGTAACTACTGGTTGTTACTTCTTTTGGAAGGGCACCTGAACGTTAGCTGATGTCCTTGCTTCCAGCTGAGCATTTCTTTTGCTTTGAAGTCGCTAGAGTAAAATTCATACATATATGTCACAGTTCTACGGTTCTAATTAACTGGAGTAGGATTCTCCATTTCCACAAGAGAACAAAAGGGAAATAAAGATCTTGGAATCAGAATGGAAATTCTAAGTTATCAGCACACTCTAAGAGGTTAACTGTATTGCAAGATCTGAAACAACCAGCTATTGAAAAAGGACTAATGGGAACTGGGGAGGCAGGGGAGCGTAGAAAAGTCTACTCGGCAGAACCAGAAGTAACATAGAAGGGTGAGAACCAGACAAATAGAAAAAGTTGTTTTGCTGTATTTTTTGCATAGGCTCTACAAACTAAAATGTAAATGCCTTTCTGGTTTTGTAACTTATAACATGTTTACTTCGGAAACAGGGCATTTGTTTCATAAGAACTAGTCGTCCTGAAAATCCTGTCATTTACAACAACAATGAGGACTTCCATATTGGACAGGCAAAGGTAACTATTGCCCAGATAAATAGAATCAGAAAAAATAATGCAAAGTTCCGCCTTTCCCTCTAAAGCATTCCAATGCCAAAGATTTGATCATTTTAAGAAAATCACCAGAAATGTTAGAAATATCAATAAGATTTATGGTTAAAAATACATGGAAACATTTCCTTGCAGGTGGTTCTGAAGAGTAAGGATGACCAAGTGACTGTGATTGGAGCAGGAGTCACTCTGCATGAGGCTCTGGCTGCAGCAGAGCAGCTGAGAAAAGGTGAGCAGATTATGGTTTAGTGGGTTTTTTTTCCCCTTTTTTATCATTTAACACAGCAAAGAAATCAATAGGACTCAGCCTAACTGCTCACACTTTATACTGGTAAACAATAATTAAAATTTTACAGACAGCTGGTCGCCTGTTAAGCTAATGCAGCGCAACATAGCATGCATCTGCCAATCTTGCCTAATTGAGTAGGTTTTAGTTATCTTAGCAGCATTAGTGACCATGAAAATTACCAAACTGATCAGATCAAAGTCTCCTTAGAATTGTTAATCTGTCTGAAAGTGCCCTGCAGGCAGAATCTCAGAGGAAGTGTGTGAGAAGCAGGAGTGATCCTTCCCTGGCGATTTGTCTGGGCGGGTTGGGGTACCAACACAATAGAATGCAATCAGGCTGGGCCCTGTTAACAAAACAGCTGAGCCACAGCACTGTGCGCTCTTACCCAACCGCTGTTGGTATGCAGTGCCTTTGTGTAGATATGGTTCACTGCTAACTTTTTTGTTTGATTGAGTGTATCAACTTTTAACTAGCGTGGGAGGCAATAATTCTGTGATAGTGCTCAAATGACTTTTCACAGCGTACATAAAAATCCTTCAATGAAATAAGAAGATAAAGAAACCATCAAAAATCCGTCTGTGAGCCAGTGGCCTACACCCAGGAAGAGATTACAAATAGTAGGAGATAATACAATTAATGCTGCCTGTGGCTTATGGGTAGCTTTGTGTGCTGTGTCTAGGTGGTCAGATATTTTGTCAGGATGCTGAGCCATCAGGTTAAGGACACTCCGAAAGCTGTATTTTCAGACCTGTTGCTATTTTTCTGCATTCACTATGCTTTGCGATACTCTGCTGATCTTGGAGTGTGAATAACCAGCAATGGAGAGATAATCCTGTAGTGAGAGGCAGTGGCTAATACCTAAAATATATTGTCCGCTAAAGAGCCTTCTGTCAACATAACATAGGGCTTCTTTGTGTACGATAAGAGTTGACTCAGTGTTCGGCTAGTCAAGATCAGACAAAACCTCGTGTAATTTGCTATTCTTTATAAACAATTGCCATTTGTACATAGCTTTAATAAGCAATCTGAGCCTGTCTTGTGATGACAGGACTTATTCTGGTTTTGATGCTAAATTTAAGGGTGCCAGCGATCAGGGCTGGGACAGTACAAACAGGGAGACCTGATAGGTGGGCAGCCTGCAATGAAGAATCCAGAATGCCTATAGACTGAAAAAGTGGGAGGAGATTGTGCTGGAATTGGCAATAAAGTTAAAGGTAAAATAAAGTTCTGGGAAAGAAATTGTGATTGACGGTCTGAATCAGAAGGATTTCTAGACTAGATTCTGCTCTGGCCCGTGGGAAGGCCAGCTAAGTTACTGTTATGCTGACAGGCACTCCTAGTGACCGTGAGTCACTTATCCAAGGCTTTTCTGCCGCAAGAGTTTTGTCTGTGGAATGGATGGATATTTCTGTTCTACAAGCTGCACAAAGAAAGAGTATGTACAAAAATTAGGGTTGTTTGGATTCTGTGGTAGACACACCATTAAGTACAGATAGCTGGGAGTTAGTGTACACAGTTTTCATAATAACTCTAAAAGTCAGGGTGCTGCCTGCACTGCTTGCATTGCCTTGCATTCTCCAAATTCATGTTGCAAATAATTTCATTCTATTTCTGCAGAAAAAATCTTCATCCGTGTGATTGATCCCTTCACTATAAAGCCCCTGGATAAGAAGACAATACTTGAAAATGCAAGAGCAACCAAAGGCAGAATCATCACTGTTGAGGACCATTACCATGAAGGTGAGCTGGGTCCAGGAGGTCACAGCCCACACACTTGTTCCCCAGGGGCTGGAAGCTCCCAGCTTCCTCTGGCCTGAGAGAGAAGTATGGGACTTGATGCTGTCGTTCAGTTAAAGCAAAAGAGAGGTTTTAGCCTTTTTAATTGTTGTTACAATTAAAAGATGACACTGAGGGTCGAAAGTTTCCTAAGATAATGGGTTAATCAGGGCTGCCTTTCTGATTAACTTGACCTTGTGTGCCCTTCTCTATGCTTGGTCCAAGTGAAGTTTGGATTCATTTGTTTCCAGTGAAACTGTAAATTCCTGCTGCGATGCAGTGAATTCTGCACAGAGTGGTCTCAGAATGGCTTTACAGCAGTTGCTCCTTTCAGGTATCTGGAGGAAGAGGGTCTCCCCTCAGCCTCCTCGTCGCCAGGCTGAACACCCCCAGCTCCCTCAGCCGCTCCTCACACGACTCGTGCTCCAGACCCCTCACCAGCCCCGTTGCCCCTCTCTGGATGTGCTCGAGCACCTCAGTGTCTCTCTTGTAGTGCGGGGCCCAAAACCGGACACAGTATTGGAGGTGGGGCCTCACCAGTGCCGAATACAGGGGGATGGTCACTTCCCTAGTCCTGCTGGCCACACTATTCCTGATACAGGCCGGGGTGCTGGGCACACCTCTGGCTCATATTCAGCTGCTGTCGACCAACACCCCCAGTTCCTTTTCCCCCAGGCAGCTCTCCAGCCACTCTTCCCCACGCCTGTAGTGTTCAAGGGCTTGTTGTGCCCCCAGCGCAGGACCCGGCACTTGGCCTTGTTGAACCTCATACCACTGGCCTTGGCCCATCGATCCAGCCTGTCCACATCCCTCTGCAGAGCCTTCCCGCCCTCAAGCAGGTCAATACTCCTGCCCAACTTGCTGTCATGTGCAAACTTACCGAGGGTGCGCTCAGTCCCCTCGACTAGGTCATTGATAAAGATATGAAACAGAACTGGCCCCAGTACTGAGCCCTGGGGA
Organism: Rynchops niger; assembly: GCA_013400035.1. NCBI lineage: Eukaryota > Metazoa > Chordata > Aves > Charadriiformes > Laridae > Rynchops > Rynchops niger. Next base: position 651,881 of record VXBH01009931.1, read on the forward strand.
GCACCACTTGTGACTGGCCACAAACTGGAGTTAACTCCATAATCTGCTGCCGCTTGCTCTCTGACATGCCTTGTTTGCACAGGTTTTCAGGGGCTTGCCTGTGCAAACGCGTCCCCTGAAGATGAGACCGTATGCAAACAGAGAGCATCTGTTGTGAACTGCATGTCAGGCTTGCCTCTCTGGGGGGAAGATGGAGAGATTAGCAGAGGGGCAGCTGTGATCTATGGCATTAGTAGATATTGTAGATCTCTCCTAATAGAAATTAGTAGATATTATGAGGATATTATCCTACTTTAAGGTGAGCTTCACTCTTGCCAGGTATCTGGAGTGAGCTGGTATTACCGTAAGTGCTGGTAGATTTATGTATGTATATAGGATATAGGTTAACCCCAATGGGCAGCTAAACACCATACAGCCGCTTGCACACGTGCGTGTCCCCCAGTCCTAGAGGGGGAAGAGGAAAGGAACAATAAAAGCAGGAAAACTTGGGGGTTAAGATAACAACAACAGCATCAACAATTATTTAATAATAATAATATCATTACATAACCATATAATATATATAAAATAGATAAATATGTGGGGTTTATATTATATGACATTATATTATATGACATGATATTATATTAATTACCACCATAAGTGCTGGTTATACCATAGTTTTGTTCCAGACTATGGATGGTGATGGTATCACTGAGCCTCATAATTTTCTAGCTTTTCTTTCAACTCTGGACAAATATTTTACTGTAGATTTGCAAGATGGCAAAGCCATCCCACTCTGAGGTGATGAACACGCAGTTTACACTGGCACAGCTTTCTCTGTGTGGTGCAATCAAGGAAGGTCAAGTGCACACGCATCACAAGCCTGAAGGCATTGCAAGCCCACATCAGGCTGATCTGACTGCCCACATCCACGGAGGTGCCTCTGGCCAGAGGGTAAATTTGACTGATTAAATCACACCATGCCTGGAGCTGTGAAAAGCCCTGGATACACCCTACCTGGATGCAGCACCAAGGTGTCTCCTGCCAGGTCTCGGAGCACATGCTCTTGACACTAGTCCTGGGTGTTCGTCGTCGCTAGTGCTCCTGCTTCCAGTGCCTCTCCTGCTGCCACACAGTCCCCGGTTGCATCCTTTGTCCCCGTGACTGATGGTGATTCAGTCTGCGCTGAGCTCTAAGCAAAGGTTGTGAACGTAACTCAGGACGTAACTCAAGCGGCACGTACAGGCATTGTGAAAAGATGGAGCTTTTAAATGCTGTGCGGATTGGTGGCAATTTGGACTTTCAGTGCATTAAATACACTTGCAAATACCTCTCAGCCTAGGTATATTTTTAAACCTGGCCCTCGGTGGCTGATGCTGACGTGCTGAGGACTTCCTCACAGTTCTATGCCCTTTAGAGGTGTTTGTCTCTTACAATTTGTAAGTACTTCAGAAATGTCAGGTGGGTTGTCCTCAGAATGCCTTTGAAATAGGGAATTGTTTTCATTTCACAAATGGGCAACTCAGTCTTATGTTGTGATTGATGTTTCTCATAAGCATGTGAATTGAGGGTTTAACTTGCAGGCACTTTGGGTCAGATACGCATGCGATCTGCAGTTGCCTGTTGAAGCAAACAGACGTGTGTCTCTCTTCCCGTAGGAGGCATTGGAGAAGCAGTGTGCGCTGCAGTCATGGGGGAGCCTGGAATCACGGTCCATCGCTTGGCTGTATCTCACGTACCTCGCAGCGGGAAGCCAGCTGAGCTCCTGCGGATGTTTGGCATCGATAAAGATGCCATTGTGCAAGCTGTTAAGATGGCAGGGTCCAAATCAAGAAACGCGGAGTAGTTTGAAGCATCTTATGCTGTGTTACAGAAAAGCAATGTTCAGAGAAGTACTGTAAGTCTAAAGGCAGGCAAAGGTGCTTTATGTAGAGAGTTCTAATAAAAATACCAGCTTAAAAATCTTCTGGTTTTTAATCTCTTTCTTTCTCTCTGGGGTTTTGTGCAGTGAGGGAACATCTGAATGTTTTCAGTCATTGGAAAACCTTTGGGTTATTGGACACTCTGTGGGCAGCAGCGCTTTGCCTGTTGTGTAGCAGGAGCACTTTGCTTTGCAAATCACCTCCCCTGCTGTGAGCTGTAGCGTGGGGGTGGCTCGGTGTTCACTGGAGGAATGAGCGGGCTGTGCTTCAGCAGGGAAATGCTAGCCTAGAGTGAACTGAGTCATTTGTGTTCAATGTTTGGTCCACCTTACTGCTGAAGGTTGAAATTATAGGCATCAGATAGTGAAAAGCAGGAATGCGTGTTGCAGGAGGAGGGCGGCCAGTGCTTCTGCTTCAGTTCCTCCTCTCTGCGTTGACCCCCAGCCTTTTAAAACCAAGCACGAGAAGGAAGCACCCCATGGGCTGGATAATGTCGAAGAGGCAGGAGATGTACCAGGCCCTGGGGAACCAGCGGAGGCCCAGCAGAGCTGTGGGTGAGCGGTGAGCCGTGGGCCATGGGACATGCTGCACTCGGAGAACGGTAGCCCAGCGAGCACAAGCTCTTTTAAGGAGGTTGAAACTCTTCATAGCAACTTGTATCCTGTTTTTGAGTTTCTGACCAGTGCTGCGCAAGGGCGGTACGTGAGGCCAGAATGAGAGCGCTGCTGCTGGGGAGGCGGCAGGAATGTGTAAAATGCTGAGATGGACTCGAGGAGAAGGATCTGAAAGAAGAGCAGGAAATTCCCAGATACCGGAGAAGATGCGGCTGAAGGTGTAAGTTGCTTTTTTCCTTAGAACTGACTCTTAGGTGAGCTGCTCTGAGCTGGGGGAGCTGTTCATCTCGTGGGGTGGGTTCCACTGGGTGGGTTTTAAATGGTTTGATATCCATAAATGTTTTGCTTATTTTATCCTTAAGCAGCTTGTGTTTAAGGAAAAAATAAAATGAAAAATTCATTCTGTTGACTGCGGAGTACAAAATTTGAAAACAAGTTTAGGACTAAAATATGTTTCTCATCCTGATTATTCCACAAATTACCTTTCAGAAAGATGTTATACAGCAGAGGAAACTAAAACTGGCCTGAGCAAGACTTTGTTTGCAGACCAACACCACAAAATATACGGTATTTTGGTCTGACAGACTGTGCCTACAAAGACATGTAAGAAGTATATGTAAATGAGACTATAAATATTACAAAATAACTTGTATTCATCCTTATTGCCTAATTTAACCCTGACACGTTAGGTGACAGCTGTGCTGTGGAGGTGCAGGCCGCGAGCAATCGCCGGTATTTTTGGATGTGCAAATGGTACTACAGTACACAAGAACACGCAACGCTGGTGCTTAAAATTAAGCACAACTAAAAAGTAAGCTTTCTCATTTTCTTAGCAAGGCTTGAAATTGCTTCTCGCAAACTCTGGGCTGTTTGGGCTAGTGGCTTTTAGATCTACATTTCCTTACAATTCATGTTTTGTAGCTCTTTCTGACTAACTTGGTGCCATCATCCTTCTATGGGTATGACGACCTTACAATTTAACTAAAAATCTAAAGGTATTCCCTTTCTTAGCAGTCTGCCTATGATTGCACTAGCCCACATATATAACGTGTAACGCGTTCCTGTAAAACGAAAGGAATGTCAAAGTTGCACTTTATTTTACTTGAAGAAGAAAAAACACGTTGGGGGATGGGACAAATCAAGCACTTTATTTTTCCCCTCAGAAGAAGAGATGAAATTTGCTGCTGTTAATAATCTCATTACTGCACCATTATGTCACTGCGTGTAAAAATCTCGCCCAGCTTTCGCTGGGTGAAATCATTATACGCCCACTGTACTGCGTTCTGCCACAATGGATTAATCTGCTCCAGCGCTGTGGCGCTGCCGGGGCTCAGCCCTGTGCGCCGGCAGCTGGTGTTTGCTGCTTTGCGGCATCACAAGGCGGGAAGAGGAGGCGGCTCTGTGGCTGCCGAGATTCCTACTGAAACATCCAGAGCCTAATCCAGAACAAGCTGAGGATCATATCGGTCGTTTTGTTGGTTTTGATTCGCCACAGGCAGACTAATGTGGCTGCATGGGGGAGGGAAGGAGAATGTGTTTCTATTTAATGACATTAAATATAAACCTGCATCTGGAGCTCTGCTGAGCCACGAATTGCTTCAGAAGAAAGAACGGGACCCTGTACCACAGTTCCAGCTTTATTTTTGAGGGGAGGGAATGATCTCTTTCTGTGGTTTAACATTTCAGTATTGCACACTAGCCATTCGGTTTTTATGATTGCCTCATAAAGCAGTTCTTTCAACACCAGATACTGAGACCGCAGGGGTTTGTGGCACTCTCCTGAGTTGCTCCTCCTAGGCAGCTTTCCTCATACCTGCAGGGTGAAAAAAGGATTACTGTCAGGACTATTGTGTTCAAATTGTCATGTAGCTACACAGCTTTTCAACATTCTTCGTATTTTGTGTTCATGAACATTGGTAAACGTGAGCCTGGACTCTCTCTGAAGACCCAACGAGAGAAACCTACCCCATTCCCTGAGTTTTTAATTGAGCTAAAGAATCCTTATTCAGGCGTTGTCAGGAAATAGTTAATACCCCATAGAGGGCAGAGTATTAAAAATGTGAAAATGCTCTGCCACATGGGAAGAGGCAAGAATAATTCATATGCAAACCCAAGCAGCTGCAATAGACTGTAGTAAAATATTTATTTTGTTTTGTGGTTTGGTTTTTTTTTTTAATTAAGAAAAGAAGATCAGAAATTGTAATTTAGATAAGCTGGTCTTAAGACTTGACCAAAATGAAGTGCTCAGGAAGGTGTGGGGAACAGGCATGCAGTCAGTAAGATCACTATTACCTGCTGGCCTGAATTTGTCAATCAGAGGAACAAAGCTGTCAAGTACGCTCCGAAGTCGATACACTAATTGTGAAAACAAACAATATTTTTCAAGTTAGGCCAGACAGCAACAGAAAACATTAAAAAATAGAAAAATGGCAAAACCCAAATGCTGACACTTGCAATGTTAATGAACCCAAGGTTACTGTTTAAGCAGGCACTTTTGTGATATCATCAATGCCAAAGTAGTGACGAGGCTGGTTCCTGAGAACCTCAGCACAAGATTACAAACGGGAATTCTGTTCTCAGCTGGGAAGCCGTAACTTGCACCTTTCCTACGACATCCCCGGAGATTGCCAAGAGTCTCTCTATTTCCAGTTGGTGCCGTGATCCAGGTTCTGCTGAGAGCTCTTCCTCGGGGTGTTCAGCCGCCTCAGTCCCAGGGGAATGAACGGCAGCCTGAGCACGCAGCACCTTAGAGAGTGGATCTGGGAAGCCGGCCTTGCTGCTAAAATTGTACGTTGTCATGGCAACTCAGCATTCAGCCATTGCTGCAGAAAGAGGTGACTCAGGGACTTGTGATCATGGAGAACGAAAAATGAGTCAACCCTCTCCCTTCAGTTTATCTCCTGCCACGCTGTGTCGTTGTGAATGAGATGTTACGGGACAGTGATGTGATGAGTTACGGAATCTCAGCGCGAGCAGTTTGATAGACTCGCGTAGTTCATGACTCTGTGACCTTGTGTCCTCGCGTGGATACAGAGCCGGCTGCTGTGGATACACTTACCTAGACCAAAGTATATCCCAGTGGTTTCCAGGGAAGCAAAGGTGATTAAACCGATTCCAAGAGAAATAGTCCAATCTAAGGCAACAAAATAAATGTTTGGCTTTGTTCATTTTTCTAGTGTGCAATGATTTATCCACCTATCGATGTCTTGCCTTACCTTTGTAGTAGTAGTAGCAAATTAGTAAAGCTCCAATTGCAAAGCAAAGAATGACAAAATGAAAGAATTCATCTGAAATAGAGAGGGAAAATTAGGTCACAACTGCAGGCACGGCCCTTACGAACATGCCTTAAGGTACAGTGCATTGCGCAGAGAATAAAGTCCTTTTCCACGAGCTGTCTCCTACATTAGACTCAAGTGCAAAACATACGCACACGAGTCTCTATGAGAAGCCTTGATGCACTTCAACAAAGCGCTCATGTGAAAAAAAACAAAACAAAACATTTTTTCTGAGCTGGAGATCTTATTCTTGGACTAAGGTACAACAGGGTTGACATCAGTTGAATTTAAAAAAAAATAAAATAAATTAAAAAAATTACCATCCTTCCGTATGCCCATCCACCGTACTGTCCACTGATGGAGGCGAGTGTTCGCATTGTCATATGCTACAAAAAAGAAATATTTTTTATTGCCATGGAACTCTGAAATTAAGGAGTTTTAAGTTTATTTCCCTTTTGTATTTGAAATCAATTCTCAGAGCAGAATATATGTAAAACTGTTTGTTCAAAGGAAAGATCTGCAAGCCTTTCAGAAGGATCAAGTTAGCAATTTTAAAATCATGTCAAAAAGAGCAGGTTTTTTTTGTTTTTTTTTTTAAAAAAAAGGATAATCAGATGGTTGCATTTAACAATACAGAAGTGATTTAGAGCACGCTGGGTCTTTCTGACTAGCCTGGGACAAGCAATGGTCTCAGAATTACAGCGGGGGAGTAAAGCAGCAGGACAAGGGAGCTTCGGTTTGATTCCCGGGTGCTTTGCACAATATCACAGCCCATCACAGTAATACAACCATCTCCATTACTAAGCCCATCTTCATTAATAAGCGTATGAGTACCACCAACCTACTTAAGCCTGCTGATGAAGTATTTCTGCACACACCCCCTCCTAAATTAAGAACTGTAGCTGACAATTAGTCTCCTATAGATAGCTTTACTGATATATAGCAAGAACAGCATAAGACCAAGCTAGATAATTTTAGAGGTTTAAATAAGGAGCATTTTGCTCTATATTAGTTGTGAGCAGAGCTGCCAAATTCTGTTCTTCCTCCGACTGTATTGTCAAAGGTCAGAAAGAGCTGAATATTTTACCAGATTTCCAATGACACGTTCAAAGCAGAAGGTTCTTTTTTCTTTTCCTTTTTNTGAGAAGACCCCCCCCCAGGCAGTCTGCAGCACATAAGCTTTGGGAGTTGATTCATCGCAGGTTTGAAGTGCTGATTTCACTTACATTGCCTGGCAGCGAGTTTAACTTTCTCTAAAGATGTAACAGGAGAGTACTGGAAACGCACTCCAAATGAGCTACAGACTTCTGCTATTGTGCTTTTGAACCGTGAAGCAACTAAACTTTGCCAAGAAGTTCTGTTCAGGGTCACCTGCTACCGGAGTCACATTTTTTAATTTTTGAATTCTGGATTCATTGAGTTCTGGCTTGGGAACAAACTCAGTTATTTGATTATTAATGTTAACGTAGCATTGCACTATTCTGACTCACGACTGTTCCTCTGTGCAGTGGTATGAATGATCTATAGATGTAGAATTTATCAGAACATCAATTCATACTTGGCAAATGTCTGTCCTGTATTACTCTGCCTCCTGAATGCAGTAGCCCCACCGCAAATTTGTATCACAGAATGATTTGCATAGTATTTCTTCTATTAAAGCATTACAGTGCATTTTAATAACTATTCTCAAACTTCTACTTTTCGATTAGGAAATATCCAGATCTCAAAGAGCTGGTATAGCCATCATCACTAAGCAAAACTCAGTCCTGGAAGATGGCATCCGTAAGAAAAACTTCTGTTTGCTTGCTTGTATTTACCGTCTGCAATGGAATCTTCTTCTCTTCTGGTAATCTCTGAAAAGCAACATAATTTTATTATTTCTGATGGTAAAAATACAAATGTATTGTTTCCCACCCTTATCAGCACCAGCAAGCATGGTGAGTATTTGCCTATTTGGTGACTTCGTATAGACAAAACAGTACTTGAAAAGTGCCAGGAAATGAAGGAAGTTAAAAGAGCTCAAGAACAGGTAACAATAAAACTGACTATTCCCATCACTGTTCCAGATTCTTTGAAACAGCTGGGCAGTAGGAGATTGATGGCCTCTGTGTTAATATTCAGTTGCTAGAACTGAAGCTGGAACCACGCAGAGCTGGGATCGCAAGAGCTGCACGCCTGCGTCACCGGAGCCTGTCCAACGCAGCAGGCGCAGTGTCCTGCACTGGCTAAATATTGTCAGTGTCTCAGTCTGGTGTACTGAAGTAATCCAGAACTGAAGCGACAGAGGCCACGGTGAGAGGTGGACAGGCCAAATGCCAACTGGAAAAGTACTGTAATCCTCTTTCTGCACCTGGCAATGTGGGGAGAATATCGTATTACAATATATTCCTCTGCCCTGCTATTTTATGGAGCTCCTTGAGGATAGGCAACTCAAAAACCTCCCCTAGGGATTATGCTGCAACTTCTGTCTTCCCAACTCTGTCCTCAGCGGAGCCAGTCCAAGCCACAGCAGCTATTCCCTGCTCCACAGAAGAGCAGTGCTTGAGCAGGTGTCCTCTCAAAAAGGCCACTCTGCCGGGCCGTCTGCCTCCCACAACTAATGAATGTGGCGTTAGCCTGGGAGCAGGAGGCATGAGGTCATTAATGCACTCAAGCCACTGAAAATTTCCTGCTCTGGGTTCTTTACATCTGTTCTGCCGCTGCTCAGCAGTCGCTGATAAAAGGAAATTTGCCTTTACGCTTGCTGGCTGTTCCAGCCTCTCCACTGGTACCGTTGCTCTGTTTCTTGTCGTTTGGCTTTCGCCTGGCATCTTCTGCTGGGGAACGCTCCGTGCTGAGCTAAGTGGTGGTGGTGTTCAGAGTGGAGAACCACCGTTCTGCAGAAACCAGGTTCCAGCTCCCTCCCAATCTTGCATCCCTGTTCAGCAGGAGACAGAGGGCTGCAGGGAATGCTGAAAACTGCCTACCTGTCTTAGGAAAGACTGAATAGTTGCCCAACAGAATTGCTGGCTTTTCCCCTAAAAAAGGATGACAACTGCTGTGAGCTGATCTTGTGAGAACCTGGCAGGCCTACAAAAAGAAAATGGGTAAATCTGCTAGAACACCTTGTACAGGTGCTGTCAGCCAGCCACTATGACAAGCTTGCCATAAAATGTCTGCAGCATGCCCAGGCCCAACACCAGGCTAACTCGAAAGCAATGGATTTACAGCCCAGGGGGTATTTTTTAATATATACTCGTGTCAGAAAGAAGAAACTGCAGTTACAGTTTTCCATCTAGCAGGATAAGGTTATCTGGGAGCACTTACCTGAATCTCTGTAGGGAACAACCTCTGCTGGTATGCCTAAAATATTATGCAAAGATGATATAGATTAATATCTATAATGAGTATGCATATCATGTTGCCAGTCCTAGCCCACACAACTCCATTGAAGCGAGCGTGGTTGTGTAAAAGTGACAAGGTAGATACCAACTCTAACTCATTAGGGAGGGCAGCTCTGTCGTGGGTTACGCAGTTTGAAAGTGGAAAACATGAATGGATCATTAATCCCCCACATTTCGTCTCTCACAATAGCTGGTGTCAGGTAGAATCCGTTTCCTGTGAGACAAATTAGATCTCCTAATGTAAATTTAAATGAGTTACTCTTACATCTGGGCCACGATCAATTTAAGACATTAATTAAATGATTTAAGCCTTAATGTTTTTACATCCCTGGTTCTATACCATAAGCTGATAGCTATCTTTGTGTGTTGACACAGCACATTTTCTTCATCTGTGTTGTACTTATTTTCCATTTTTCCTTTGGAAGGAAAGGAAAAACCTCAGGAACAAGATTCAAGGTGTGCTCCTCGCTGATGATCGCCGGTCAGCGCTGAGGGCTGACACCAGACCCTGTGAGTAGTGGCTGTGAGACATATTTTCAAAGCTCTTGCTGCATTTTGGTGGCAACTGTGCAGACCCAGGCAGCAGGACTTCGCCCACAGCCGTAGATTTTGCTGTTCTGGTTCAACTCTAACCCCAGGGCATGGCTGCGTGTTAGTATTACTTGAGCTTCATCTTGTAGGAAATGCCTTTCCTACAGCCAAATTCTGACCCATCCTTTTCCTACGTCTACACACATTAATGTACCCTTGTTCAGAAGTCAAACCAAAGAATGCCAGAAATTATCCTTTTTTGGGTTTATGTTGGTTGTCCCTAGTAAAAAACAATACTGTTGTCACTTTGTCCTACCTCCAAGTAATTGCCCTTCAGTCTTCTGTCTTCCTAAATCTTCCTCATCACTGTCTGGGTAGAGAAAGTGTTTTTTCATCAGATAAAAGAAAAATGTCCCAGCAGTATCAGAAACAAAAGCACTCTAATTGTTTGCTCCTAATATGATAATGACCGTGGGATATGTAGGTAAAAATCAAGGCTTTGAAATGCAAGGATCATTATTAACTGCTTTTGCCTCTGAGCTCTCTTCAAAGCTGGCTGAATAGGAGGAAAACCAGCAAAATCTGAAGATGGAATAATTTGTATAAAGGGGTGTAGCGAGACAGCTCTTATTTTAAACACATACATCATCAGCACTGCTACTTAGTTTGAAAATTTTATTTCTAAATGCAACTCATTTGATCTTAATCAGTTAGTGGCTTTCTGTAACAAAACAAGCCAATATCAGCATTATCACTTGCATGTTGCCTGTCACTGCTTCGTCACTCTCATTTTCCATGAATGAAATGGTCTAATGGCAGCCAAAGTGACTTTTGATACAGTGTTGATGTTTGCTAATATGCAAAGAAATGCTAGAGAACTATTATAGCATTGCCAGGAGTACTGTAGGTGACTGCTCTTTGCCTCCTGCTATAGCACAGGTTTCAGCTAGACCATAAACGCACTGAAGATCACAGAAGTGATGATCTTGTATTTGGGAAGAAATCTTGCCGCAGGTTTCTACCTTTCTGAAACCCCCAACTTCCACAAGAGCAGGAGGCAGACACTATTTTGCCGATAATGACTTGAGAAGTACTGATTATTTTCTGTTCTCTCTTTTGCACAATTTCTTACTATTTTTCAGAGATCTGCAGAATTGCTACTGAATTGATGCAAATCTACGTGAATCTCTTAGAACATGCAATCAGACTGAATTATGGGTCAGGGAAAAATAAAATAAAACCTTTTTACCTTGTGTATCTTCATCCATGGACTCATGGGATGAGTTTTCATCATTTTTTTCCCCTTGTGAAAGCATGAGATTCCTTTCCAATCTCTTCAGGAGTTTCAATTTTTCATCTGTTTTATATATAGAGAAAAAAATATTAGAAACAACTATTTACGTTTTCTCTCTTTTACAATGACAGATTTCACAATGCTTTATTAAAGGTTGTCTGACAGGAAATCAGACCCTTAGTCTTATTTCAGGGTTTTTTTGCACACAAGGAGTAGTAGCACCAAGCGTTACAAATGAAAGCATCATATACACTACTGTTTAGACTTTCTGAAATGGTTATGGTAGATGCCTAAAGTTTCAAATTCTGGCCTTTAATTTACCCACAATGCTACCCCTGTGAACATTCCCACTCCCTGAAGCAATAGCAGCTGCAGCTGAAAGCCGCCTTAGCTGGAGAACCGTCGCTCACCCCTCCCTGGGCTGCTTCTCCCATCACCCCCGTGATTTCTGCCGGGTCCCTGCTCATGCCGCGGTGCCAGCACCCTCTTGTGGCACAAAAGCAGAGCCCTCCAAGCCAGCCAGGCCAAATCACAGCGGGCTGCTGGCTCCTGGGCCAGGCAGTGAAGTGCTCCTGGCTTGCACATGACTCTTAACAGCTTCAAATTCAGTTTCCTATTGCACAACCGGGAAAACGAGAAGTGCAGTGGAGTCTATTTGCACTTTGCTGCCAGGTTCAGCATCCTGAGTGGCATCCTCTGTCCACTCCTTCTAGTTACCACTACACGTGCTGATAGGGTCATTTGCAAAAATATTTTCAGCTGTTCAGCTCAGATTTTTTGCCACTATGAGAGCTCAGAGAGTTCCAGGCTGGCTGGGTAACAGTCCATGCAAAAACGTGTCCTAGGTGTCTTGAATCCAGCTAGACAGGAAAAACTGGGGCACCACTTTAAGTAGGAGAAATTTCTTTGGCGTCATCATCCCAGGACATCCTCTCTCTTCAAACGAACAACATTTTTTTCCCCAGAAGAAGCCATGTCAAACTACTTTACTACTAGTAAAATACAATCTTTGGCTCCCATTATTGCTACACCTAGCAGTATTTCTAGATATTTTACTAGTTCCCTAATGATCACTTCCAAGCATGTATCAGACTTTTCAAACTGGTGACAAGTCCCACTGGCACTGCAAGTAGTTTTAAGAAAATATCTGAGGAACAGCCAGGTAGGACTGACCCTTTCCCTTGGAGCTGGGCAGCTGCCTGTATCCCGCTGGGTTGGTTGTCTTCAGGAAGAGGTAAAGAACAGCCATCGCCCTGACTCCTTTCTTCTCTATGGCTTTCAGGCAAGCTGTACAGCCTCCAGGCAGGACCCTGCAGCTGTTCAGGAGCTGAAAGAAAGGTAAGTAAATAGCAAATAGTCCTTCCAATAAAACGTAGCCTGTAAAAATATACCCTGCTGTACAAATGAATGTATCTCACCCCATCTGTGGGAAATGTAATCCCCTGCCCCTACTGTACAAGGGGGAAATCAGGGACAAAGAGTAATGCCAATGATGGGAAGAGAAGGTAAACTCCATTTGGCAACTCGGAGAAGAGCCATCAACTGAGGAAAAAAACCTGGTGTGTAATAGTTAACTATTTAAAGAGCTGGAGAAATGTAGCTATAGGGTCCGAAAACAGATATGCAATCTCTGCAGTATCTTCCAGCAAAATGTCACTAACAATGGTCCTGCCTAGAAAACAGTGAGCTGAACTGATCCTGAGGAATTTACACAAAGCCAATTATTTTTGCACACGGAGAACAACGAAGCAAAAAACAGGGGCCTGAGTCTCATTTATCGACGTGCCCTTTTACAGCATTTAGCATGTTTTAGATGTGTTTCAGCATATCAGATAATTGGACTGTATGTTTTCTTTCCCCAAAGTGTATCAGAGAAGTATGAAAGTATCTGTATAATGATATCTTACAAAGAATGTATGTTTCTTTGGTAACTTACATTGTTCTTTTCTTCAGTCTTCAGGATAGGTGGGTCAGTGGTGGCTAAACATTTTACAAGTGACTCCCAGAAGGACTGGTTCATTTTCTCATGATTCTCCAAGTAATCGGCATCAGCAGTAAAAACCCTCAGGAAAATGTCTGGGAAGAGAAACAAGCAAGTCCCTGTGCAGCAGCAGAGGTGGGCGCGGTAGCGTTCCTGTGGTGCTCGGTGTAGGTGTGGTGACAGACATCGGATTCCAACATGCTGCCCAACATCAGCATGTTAGCGTATAGGAAAGAGAGTAGTGCTGTACTGTATAAAGCAACTCAGTCTGCCAGAAATCAGTAGAGAAATACAGATTACTGATGTCTTTGTGATGCTATTGTCTCAGTTAGAGAAGCAGGGGGAGTATCCTAGCTATTTAACGGGTGCCTATTCTGACCATGCTATTTACAGACAGGCACGAAGACACAAAGGGCTGGATACCAAGGTATTGAGATAGCTCATTAAGCATTTAATGCACAGCGATATCTCCTTCATGCATCTAAATTCCCACAAGCACATGCCCAAGGCCTGATGAGAAGCTTGTGGAAGAGCTGGGAACTGACTGCTGGTCTCTCTTTTACAAGCAAGGAGACAAACAAGTTTCATTCACTCATGACCACTTTAGGAAACACTGTTGTGTAGTGTGAATGAGCTGAAGCTTCGATCTTTGTGTGCTGCCCTTACCTTGCTGTTCTTCAGTAAGATCAGGGAACGGGACATTCAAGTTCTCCATTGCTGGGCCTGTTCTAAAGGGGAGAAAAAGCGTATTTAGAAACAGATCAGTCTGACCTTCTCTATCTTTCTGTCTTACACTTGATGTTCTGAAAACACGGCATCTATCTGGAGGCACTTTAGTTTTGAAATCACTTCTCTGTTGCAAAGGGAGTTTCACATCGTGATTCATTTACCCTCCTGGGACCCATTCTCGAGAACTCTGAGTGAGTCTTGCTGGGCTGGCCTTTGGTTATTAAGAAAGAACAAAAGTCTGATCATCATGAGTAAAACAAAAAGAAGTCCGACTTGATCATTCACATTGTTGGTTTTTTACAACTACCAAGGTGTCTAATTAACTATTTACCACAGACGTGAGCAACTTAATAGGCCCTGTTCCATTCCATTCCACCTTCCAAACAGAACAATTATTCTGTATCTTTGACATCCTTATACTTAAAAAAATGTACCAATCAGGGGGAATAGAGGAAATAGTTCATCGGAGAGCCCCGCAAGATTTGGAATCCTTGTCTCACAGAAGACTTTGACACTTCAATGTCTGTTCTTCCCATGTTGTCATGTACAGGAAATTTCCACTAACTTCAGGTTTAGGAATTCAAAATTTTTAGGTGTCGATCACAGATTTCTTACTGGTATTCACTACTAAAACAAATTCTGACATCCTCAAAATCTAATCTTTCCTTTTCTTTTACTAAAATCCCCCCAGAAATTTTGTTTTGAGTCTGTTTTATTCTGACAATGCATTTTTTCGTGGTAGCTGTGGTTCTGAACAGTTGCCTCCACCTACTGTGGCCCAGGCATCCTGCATCTTCCCTCATGCGGCACTTCAGCTAAAGCACTCTTGTATTGAGAGGTGCAAAAGAAGATTTTTGGGGAGCCTGAAGTACAGTTTCCGCTATGCAGGACACAATAGAAAAACAGTTTATACACCCACACTTTTTCTTACAATATAACTTAACAATAGCAGATAATACCTTTTATTTAACTACCCAATACACCTGGAAAGACTGGCAGGTTTTTGGTCAAACAAGCTTTGAACTCTATCAGTTAGTCTAGTAAGTTTTTACTTCTCCCACCAACCTTGCCTGACTTAGAGCCTTTGCCGCTGTAGCTGTGGCAGCAGCACAGCGTGAGAGTCGCCGGCAATGTGAGGCTGTGAGCACCCAATAGGGAATGCAGGAAACGCATTTGTCCTCTCTGCCCGGGTAAGCAACAGCTGATGTTGAAATACAGGAACCCAGCATACCACACCCTGCATAAACTCATTCTGGACTGCACAATAACGAATGCAATTTCTGTGCAGTTACATATCTCCAGCTGTGGTTTTCAGCCTTTTTGAGTATCTTTATTGCCTTCCTATTTACTTAGGTTAAACATTGCAACAGTGTTTGCTTTTGTAAGTTAAATCCTTTAGACCTCTCTGTGGACAGCACAGTTGAAATACAAGGCCTAAAGGAACAAAATTACTTTAAATAGAAAAATTTCCTTTCTGATTAATTCATTTTCATAAAAATACTCATAAAAATATCCAAAGATTTTACTGTTGCGTGAAATTCAGGAGGTTTGTCCTTGGTGCTCCTAATACCTAGTGAGGCCACTTTCATTGGCACGTTCGAGGTACATTTCATTGGCACATTCGTGTCACTCATCCTGTGACACAAACCTGCTGCAGCAGCTGCCTTATGCCAGCTTTGCATAATCCCAGAGACAAAGCGAGCAGGTAGGCACCAGCAGATCTGTCCCACCACGCACAAACAGCAGATACAACACTGAAGGCAGAGGAGACACCATCCGCCTCATTTGCTATCAGACTGATTTACCTTAAAACTGGCCCAAATGACCAGACTGCTCAGCTGCACCAGCGAGAGAGACACATTTGCCTAAAGCACTTACACATCCCTCTCTGATAAGACTTGGATGGTACAAAAGGATCCAGGAGCAGCCAGCATCTTCTCCCATCTCCCTTTCTGTGCCTCCAGCACAGGTAAGCCCAGTCAGTCACCAAGCTTTACATAGTTAAGGAAGTTGGGTACCTAATTTCTCTTAGGCTATGGACAATTAGTTCCCCTGTGGCTCTTCTGGAAAGAAAATCAGATCTAAACAAAGGATAAGTATAGGCATTTAATTATTGTATGTTTTTAAAGTGATTTAGTTGATTATACTCCATAATGAGAGAAGGATGATGATATACTGGCATTTCAGCCTGGCTATGAGCTCATTGAGGAATGACATGAACAGCAGACCTCATATTGCTTTCCCCACAGTAAATCAGAACTTAATTGCAGTGAGGTCTTTTTAACATCTTAGAAAAAAATTTTTGTGCAGACCCAGACTTCTCCTAGTTGTTTAGAAAGTAAGGCTAATAACTGCCATTCACAACAACTTTTTGCTTAGCTGCTGAAATATATCCAAGTGTTCAAAGGGATAGCAAAACATGTAAATGAAGTAAAATAATGTTGGTTTCGTTTGACTTGAAGACAAAAACCAGGCAATCCTAAACTTTTTTCCTTTGAAACTACTTTTAGCTTTCAAGTTATATGCTGACACCAAATCTTGCTAAATTTTATTTTAAACACAAACATTAAGTCACTCCCTGCCCTTTTCTCACACCAACCCAACCCATAACGCACACCTGCAAGTCTTAGGCTGGTCCTAGTGGTTGGTTCCACAGGAAGATGTCCTGGAGGCCTGGGGTGAAAGCTGGTCGTTTCTTCCAGCAAGACAACAAAAACTGATCCACGTCGTCTAAGTTTGAAACCGTTCCTAGACCAGACTTCTCTAGTCTCCTCGGGTAATGCCACCAGTGAGATAATTCTGCTATTCGTCTGCTTGCCTTCCTGCTGTCAAATCTAGATTACACGCGACAGAGAAGCAGCAAAACTCAAAGACTTTTCACTCTTTACAGCGTCCTTGAACACAGGCAGGTGGAGAGACCCAGCGAGTGTGTGTCACCGTGGGGAGGGCAGCTCCCCAGGCTTGGTGTGACCGTCCCCATGGGTGTGAGCAGGGAGCAGCCTCAGCCCGTCTGCCCCTCGCCGCCGCACCGGCTCGTCCTTCCTCTCCCGGCTCTCACTGCAAGCCCAGACATGGTGGCTGTGCTGCTGCCAGCCCCACACCCACAAACCCGGGGCCATTTGCTGCCTGTTTTCCAGCCACACTGGTAAAATGATGGCAGCACTCCTGTATGCATGTATACACACCATTTGAAATTACCTGGTTTGTAATTCTCCTTACGCGCCGTGTGCTCCTCTGTGCAGTCGTTGGAAAGCTCTGAAGGGAAGAAAATGAGCTCATCAGAAGCCAGAAGAGTTCTCGTTTGTAGTCTGAGTAGCTAAAGCAAACAAATCTTCCTTGGCGCAGAAAATATGGGGGATTGCCACTAGGATTTTATAGAAAAAAAGATATTTAAAAGATGTGGAAGTCCAGTCAGGAAGACATGGAGGTTACAGGTAAGTCCTGTGCTTTGCCCCCACAGCACCACGACCCCTTGTCAGTGTCTTGATGCCTCGGGGAGCAATGAACAACCAGCCATGTACCAGGAGCCAGGACACAACCCCGAAATGCCCTCAGTCTCAGCCACAAGAAGCTCCCGAACCCCTCCCCGGCGCTCACCCGAGGGCCGTGCGGTGGGTCGGGATCCCAGGGCAGGGAGTGCGCAGTGCTGGCCCCAGCACGCCATGGTGGGCGGGCAGGCGCTGGGGCCGGCGCTGGGGCCTCACGTGGCCTCCCCTGACTCACAGCGAGAGTGGCGGTGGCTCTGCGTCGTCCTCTGGACACCCGCCGTCACGCTCCAGGCGTGACAGGAGGAGCTGTGCGTGTTTTCCGTGTCCCTGAGCTCTGGGGAAGGCCGAGAGCCGATCCCACCGGCGTCGGGGCGAGGAGCTGGGTGGCTTCCCGGCCTGCCTCAGGCACCGATGGGCCTCAGTGGCCCCGACTGGCCAGGAACCCCCAGCCGTCCCCGTGGCTGCTCCAGCACAGCCCCTGCTCGGGCTGGAGGCCCGGGCCCACTTGTTTGGGCTCTCCAGGACACTAAGGGGAGGTCAGGGGCACGGGGATCCCTCTCTGAGGGGAAAAGACTGGGCTCCCATAATGCTGAGTGGGGAGGCTGTGATGGCGGTTTGGAGGCCCAGGCACGCTGCCCTCCTGCCCCGAGCGTACCCGGGCTCAGGGAGGGAGGCACAGGGGGGAAGGCCTGTGCAGCGAGCAAGGAGACGGGTAATTTTTGTACCACACTCTCAACGTGAAGGGGACATTGCCAGCACAGGGGGTCAGGTCCAGCCTCCTGGGCTGTGGGCCCAGGAAGGGCCCCTGCCGTCGTCCCCGAGGCAGGCCCACTGCCCACCGCCCTGTGCCCCAGAGCTGCGGTGTCCTGTGGGGGAGCAGCTGGGCGCTGACAGGGAAGGGAAACCATCCATCACGCCTGCCTCCAGCAGTCGGAGAGGGTGCTGCAAACACAAACCCAGAGCCATCTCTGCGTTATTGATGTGCTCACCAAGGCACGACAGACTGAGCCATGTTCAAAATCCTCCTCTGCTGTTTGCTCTGCACACGAAGGTGCTGAGGGCTCCTGTGTAGGTAAGAGGCACAGCTACGTCTCTGGGGATAAGGACTTTACACCACCCTGAACAGGTGATAAGCTTGAAAACAGCACAATCTCCTGCAGGTGCTTGGGCTGAATGAGGTGGAGCAGCCTGTGCTGATTGCCAGGAGCCAGCCGCGCTGTGAGGAGTAGTGCTGGCCATTTTCTTCCAGGAGGTCCCCCCTGCTTGGGCCAGCCCTCAGCCCCCTGGGCACGCTCAGCTCCCCCGAACTTCCCCACAAGCTTATCTGCTTAGTATCAGCCAGGAATCCCAATACCTATGTCAGTCGAAGAAAGAAAAAACTAGTATTTCCTAAGCAAACCTGCCCTGCCTAGCGTGTGCTTTCACTATGACCAGGGCTCTCTCCGGTCTCGTCATGCATTTCCACCTTTGCCAGGTACAAAACTTCTCTGGATTTCATAGCTGGAAGTTAGATTTTTATCGAATTAGTTGTCCTTTTCCAGCAACGCATATAATAAGTAAGTGAGTGGGTGCAAATCCTCTCTTTGTTACACAGTCAAGTGTCATTCGCAGTGCATTGTCTGCTCTTAGAAAGCAAGAGGGAGCAGCCTGGGCTGGATCCAGCCTCCAGTCCCCAGCTAGCCTGAGGGAACAGTGGTAAACTGAGGGGTTTCTCTTTGCCTTTTCGCAGCAATTGGGTTTGGTATCTGTAACTCTTATTAATGGCCTCTTGAGTTCTGGTAACAGGAAATATCAGAGATCAGGATGGACAGTCCTGAAAGACACAGGTCCTTCAGATCCTTGAGTTGCCCATAGGCAACTTCTCACATGCTCGCAACCGCTTGTACGTCCTCACTCTGGGCTCTGGCTCTCTCTCTGTATGGGCTGCTACACGCTCTCGGACACTCAGGGTACCAATTTACTTTGATTACGGGTTTAATGCTCACTCTCCTAGCAGGAGGAAGAGATACAAACTGTTTGCTTGTAATCCTCACTGCCTTTCTTAGACTAACCTGAAACAAAGCATCCCTCTGTTTGGCTTTGTTTGTCCTTTAGCTGCAGTAAACCCTGGTGCTCTCCTCTGAGCCCTTCTCATCCTCTTCTGATGCATATAACTTCTTCAGCACAACATTAAACTGAAGCCACCTCAGCGTTTTCTGTTTGGGGGAGCTGCTCCTTCAGCAGCAGACAATGGTTTCTGACTCAGTCAGCCTTCAGCAGAAGGCAACAAGAGAGTAGGAAAGCGGGGGGCAGATCTCTCCTGTGCAGGAGAGCAGAAAAAGGAAGCCCAGCCCAACCAAACAGACACCAGCTACACTGGTACTTCCCACTACAGCTGCCCCGGGGTAGATAATTAAGCCTTTCTTATGCCAGTCTCTTGCCTTTGGCCCTTAGTATTCTCACCTAAGGAAGCACTGTAGCTCCTGTGGCCTCCTGAGCTCCTTCTGGGCCTGCTCAGAGGTAACCCAACCTTTTAGTTGCTGGGCTAAAATACAGTTCTGGGTTTGGCTTCATTTCAGTAGGATTTGTGTTACGTCCTGATGTAAGAGTTCCTTTTCCTCGGCAAACATTGCCTCTGGCTAAGCACGATGTTTGGTCACTTGAAAATGTGTGTGAAGAGCAATAGGAGACTGCTAGGGACATTCCAACAGCACAGTGTGTCTATCGATTACACAAGGTGTGGTCATGTTAAGTCATTTATTAAATTAAGCAAACGGTTTCACCCTGGTGCAGTTGGTGCCCACGGAGGGGGTGTGCAGAGTTGTGTACCCTTCCTCTGCTCTCCTCTCTTGGTGCTTTGGGAGTGACTGGGATGCAGATAGAGAAGGCAATTTATACTTCCTGTAGTAGGAGTGCATTGATTTTCTTCTTTTCCAGTTGTTTTCTTTTGTTTGTTTGCTTAAGGTTGTTTGTTTTGTTTTTTTTTTTTAAGCAGGCTGTTTCACTAGCTTTCCGCAAATGCCTATTTAAGTGCCTTGTCTCACCTACCCTGACATATTTAATTACATGTAATGTTGAACACTTAAAGCCGCTAATACTCTGCATCTACTTCTGCTGGGAGGCTATTATCTAATTCACTAGAATGCTGTATCATGTATTACATATGTTTATTTTGCCTTTATTTGGGAACTATCTGCTGAGAGAGTTAGGAGAAGGGTGATTTATTCTTTGTATGCTGGGAAAATTGCTTCCAAGAGAGGTTTAGAGACGAGGCACATGCTGAGCAGCTCATAAACCTGACACTAATTGGGTCTGGGGTGTGTGCGCCAGGTTTGTCACACAGGCAGGTTGCATGAGGAATGTAGAAATACTCCTAAACGAGTGTAGGAGGAGCCCAGTGGTGGTACATATTCAGAGTAGTAATTGCTCATTTAGTCATCACATTTCTGACAGATTAAAACACTCCCATGACACTTCTTGCCCTACCCTGACTTTTATCCATGGGGTTGGTTAAATTAGTCCCTTCTGTGTATTTACTTATCTGCTCCTTTTTTTTTTTTCTGTAAATGAAGTCTGCTTAAACAATTGTGAGACTGTGAAGTACGAGTAACTGAGGAGGGACTGCACTTCACTGTCAGCTGCATTCTGCAGGCTACAGCTATTTTACAGGTACATTTCTGTTTTTAAACTCTCAACACCTTTGAGAGAGAGAAAGAGAAGAGAAAACAAGTAATAGTACGGCCACTGCCCTGACTTCCAGACTGCTACTGAATACCCTCTCATGCTGGGAGACGAAGAGACAGCAGCTGTTTGCCTTCGGCTGGGGAAGCTGAGGCTTAGCCTTGCAAGTTTTGACAGAATCCTAAGGGAAAGTGGATCACGCTGTACCGTGCTGAGATCTGCTGGAGATCTTTTTTTTTCTCATTCTTTATTCTTCTGTGGAATTACTTGCCACAATAACTAATTCGTTATGTTAATATTTCAAACTAATGCAATAATTTTTTTGCTAAAGCCTGTTAAATTTAAGAACATGATTTTTATGTAGAAACACGAGTTTCTTGTTCTACACAGGTTTTTCAGCACCTCCTAAACCCCATCAAGATGGGCATCATGTTTTTGCTTATTGTTTCCTTAAACTTTTACTTCTAGTCAAAATTATGCTTTCTTCAAATTCATTAGAAGCTTTCTAATCTGATGTGTTGTAGGAAGTGGATAAGGGTGCTATAGCTATAGTCTTATAGTAAAATTTTATTATTTACATTAAAAAATCTCCAGTTTCTAATCACGCCTGAGACAGTGGCAATAGAGGCTGAAGATGCACAAGATGAAGTTAATGCATGTTGCAGACCCTATTGACAGACTCCAGAGAAATGTTCTTTGTTTCTCCTTATCGCCAATGACAATATTGCTACCAGCAGGCTCCCCTGCAGATTTCTTGTGTCTCACAATTTTTCACTGTTTTGGCTGGGTGTTGCGGAGATGTTGAGCAGCTCTCCTGTGCCTTTTTTGGCCAGTCGAGTGTGTACAGACTTTGAAATAAATGAGCATCAGATTTTGCTACAGCAGGTCCAGATCTGTGTGGAGCAGCTATTGAGCCACCAGCAGCTTTGTTACGCCAGAGTGCGCATTGCGTAGCTGTGTCGCAGGCATACGGACCTGACCCTTAGTATTTTGTGCTGCTCAGAAGGTGGCTGTGGCTGTTCTTAGCAAACGCAGCTCACAGTTTGGCAAAGGCCAAATGCTCCATGTTTCTGCAGCTCCCCAGAAGGTATTCCTTTTTTCCCTCTGCAAGTGATCGTTTCAACATCCACCCCCTTGTGGAGTCAGAAGTTAGGGAAAAAGCCACCAGCCCGTCAGCACTGCTGAACTCCCTGAAAGTCCTTCAGCATGGGCTGAAGCTCTTGTGCAGAAAGGCTGCCATCGCGTGGTCTTGTCCCTGGCCATGGGGACAGGGTGCAGGAGGCTCTTGCCAGCAGCCTTGCTCCCACCCTGCCCTCCATATCCCTCTCCAGGGGTGATTTTTAGTTTTGCTTGGCTGTGCTGGTGCAGGCACTGGGTGTCCCAGCCCACTGCAGGGCTGCGAGTGCAGCCTGCCCGAACAAGCCCTGCCCAGGCACAGCGGGCTCCTTTGCTGCTGGGCTAGAAAAGAAGCTCTGGGTTTTCTGGCTTTCTGTACACGATGGGGATAAAGCGTAACTGAAGGCCAGCTCAGACTACTGACTTGCAAAGCAAAAATGTTGTTTCACAGCTCAGACTTCTTGTGGAAATGTGCTGAGTTTCTTAGCACAGAAACACAGCAGCTTAAATGTCAGTCTCTCTTCAAGGCCAGAGACACAAAGGTGGCAGCGCTACTAGATTTGAGTTTCTGCTTCTCTTGTACTTGAAGTTTTTGCCTGAAATGCAAACCCCATCTGGTTTGGTAAGGAGGGAAAGTAGACCTGGATCTGGCACTTGCTCTATGAGCTATTCCTTTCCTTGACCAGTCTCTAAAACAAGAGTGTCCTGTATTTCTGGAGCTTGGGGTTTCGGAGCAGGAGACACGGTGGTATTAGTGTGCGATCGTACAGGAAAGGAGTAACTGCTGTAGCAAAGCAGATTCATGGATTGTTTAATCTCATTGTTTTAAGAGTTTCTCCTAGCTGAGGGGTGGGTGCTACTAACGTAGGTTGGGTGGAGGAGGAGAGCTGAGTTCTTCCAATCCAGTTCCAGCACTCATCACTAAATATAGAGCTGGTACCGACGCAGCACTTCTGGGTTGTCTATGAAATGTCTGGCATGCACTGGCGTGGATTATTTTAAAAATGTTTTCATGTTTATAATAGCAGCTTTTGTAGCTGAGCTTTAGCAAAGAAAAGAGGGGAGCCAAGGAAACCTGAACCTGGCTCCAGTGCACTACTGGGCAGCGAGGCACCAGCCGGCTGCCTTGCCGTGTGTCGCATGAGCCTGGATCTTGAGGCTTGCCACTGACAAGCCACCAGTTTTGATAAGGTTCTCCTACTTTTCAAGTGGGGAAACACTTGAGAGGTCTGATTTGGCAGCTGTAGTCTCAGGGACATCCCCTAACTAGAAAAGCAATGGCGGCTGTTGGAGATGTTTGCGCCTTGAAGAGAGCTTGCACTGTGTGCATGCATTTTTTTCCCTTCATTTGCATTTCCTTTTTAATTCCTAGAGAAACAGAAGCCAAGAGCACCCAGGATTCTGTAATTTGACATTAGACACCTACAATGCAGATACCTACATTCAGCATGGTGTTTCATCCCTCTTTTGTGCTCACCGAGGCCCTCCTAGGGTGCAAACCTTATGATTGTTTCATGTGTCTCTCTTAGGGGGAAGACCACTGTCTTATAGTAAAAGCCTACCAAAGTTTGTGCAGGCACGCCAGCTAACTAGCTCGGGTGTCTAACCTTAGGTCACCTGAATGCTATCAACGAGTCTGTGACAAATAGGGGGAAAAAAAATAGTCTCCTGTTCTCCCAACAGCTGGATTGCACCAAACCAAAGGTCAGTCTTGCCTGTGGGTGAAGTCCAAGATGGCACATGAGAGCCGTCTGGAGCCCCTACTACAAGAGAGATGGACGTGCTGGAACGTGTCCAGAGAAGGGCCACGAGGATGATCAGAGGGCTGGAGCACCTCTCCTGTGAGGGCAGGCTGAGAGAGTTGGGGTTGTTCACTCTGGAAAAAAGAAGGCTCCGAGGAGACTTTATAGTGGCCTACCAGTATCTTACGGGGGCCTACAAGAAAGCTGGGGAGGGACTTTTTAGGATGTCAGGTAATGGTAGGACTAGAGAGAATGGATTAAAACTAGAGATGGGACGATTCAGACTGGACATTAGGAAGAAGTTCTTCACCATGAGGGTGGTGAGACACTGGAACAGGTTGCCCAGAGAGGTGGTGGAAGCCCCATCCCTGGAAGTTTTTAAGGCCAGGCTGGACGGGGCTCTGAGCAACCTGATCTAGTGGGAGTTGTCCCTGCCCATGGCAGGGGGGTTGGAACTAGATGGTCTTTAAGGTCCCTTCCAACCCTAACAATTCTATGATTCTAAGGGAAGCATGGGATAATTCCCCTGAGTGCTCTCCCGTGCCCCTGCGACCTACAGCACCAATTTCATGAGCAGTGGAGGGGCCTGGTGACCTCTTGGCTGGCTCCTTGCAGCTCTCCACTCTTTCCAGGCCATGTGCAACACTCCTTGAGGAGAGGATGGACCAACATAGAGCCCCTCAGGGCTGGAGAGCTCTCACACACACAGAGGAAGCCCTCGCTAAAGCACTGGAGGGAAAGACCATCATGCACGCTTCCCAGGGAGAACCATTAAAACCCTCTTCCCCTCAACACTTTTACACCTCGTTGACACAGGCCTCACAAAGAATAATAGGCCCAGCTTTCCTTTGGTCTAAAAAGCCACACGCTTACTGTTGTACCTCCCGCCCCCAAACTGCCTTACCTGTATTAATGAACGGCCTGGGTTGTAAATTCTGTTGCGTCCCTGTCCTGTGAACAGTGGCCACAGCCTTAGCAGCACAGCTGAACTCCTACGAATGCTTCAGGCAGCCTTTCAACACTCTGTTCAAGCAGTGGGGTGGCCACCGCTTTGTTACTCCCAAGGCAACAAAAGCCTTCATCAGGGAGTGTCTTAGGAGGCTCAGCTCCCAGATATGGAGATACTTGGCAGCACCCGCAACTGGTGAGATGGCTCATCAAGGACCCATTAATTGGTGAGGAACTTTGTTTTGCCTCCAGTGCATTTGCTTGTCAGGCTTGTGTCCCTGAAGACATTCTTGGTGGCTTCCGTCTTTTCCTGAGTATCCCATTTGAGGAGGTCCATGGCCAGATGCTGCTGCTGCAATAGATGTTCCCTCACTCCGTGGACCCACACCAGTCTGTGCAACCAGCCAGGTTGGGCTCCTGACACTGCCTCCGGCACCAAGCATTGGTCAGGCTGGTGTCGCTGATGGTTGCTGGCCATGGCCATGGGCTCCCTCAGACCCTGAGGTCCCTGCTGCTGGATGGAGGAGCCCTGTGCCTGGCTCCTGCCTGCCAACACCATGGGCATCCATGGCTGCAGCCAGGCGTGGAGCTCAGCCAGTGCTGGTGCCTCACGGGGTTTGCTGTTGATACCACCCAGACACTTGTGTGACAGCTCTGTCCCTCTTTATTTGGAGAAAAAGGGCTGATCCATGAAGCTGTTGGTTTTATCAGCACACCCCAAGCCCTACCCTGGAGGGGTTGCCTTCAGTCCTCGCCGTAGGGCCAGACCAGAGGGTCCTGAGGGCGGGGAGGCCGTTGGGGTGGGGGGGTGCTGGGCTGGTTCCACATCCGCTGCAGGGTGGCTAGGGACAGTCCGGGGGGGCACCGGGGGCCATAGGAGGGCGAGAGCAGTGGCTGCTGGCGTTGGGTCTGGCTCTCTGGGGTGCCAGGGTAACCGCGGGTTCCCAGCTGGGCTCCCGAGGCTGCAGAGAGGAGCCTGTGGAGGGAGGAGGCTGCTGAGGCCCCCGGCTGCAGACGGGACACAGGGACTCTCATCCACAGCACAGTCCAGAGAAGGCACAGCTCACCACCATGGGCTGAGCTGCTGGAACAGCTTGGCTGGGGGGGACACCGGCACCTCATGGCACCACGGAGCAGGGGCATCCCTCCAGCCAGGTTCGCTGATCAGGAGCGAGCGTTCTAGGGCAGTCTCATCCCCCGCTCTTTCTCATCCTGACCTTGCTTGGCATATGCCTGTCGCTCCTCGGGGCTGCTCGTGTCCAGGCAGGGCCAGTTTGAGCTAACACTGACCCCAGCCAGAGTGGGCTCCTGAGAAGGTAGCCCAGGAATTAAGAGGCAAATTAAAGCATCTGCCAGCAGCAGAAACCTCAGCAAAGTTTTTTGGCCAACCACTAACTTGCCACTCCACAAGAGACTGACTAGAAATGCTTCCTGGCTACAAGCAGCCACCTCAGGAAGCAGCAGGGGGTGAAAAATCAGTGACTCACTGTTGTCTCTTCCTCCACTGATAGACTATGACACAGCACAACAGTGCCGCAAAGAGCAGGGAAAGCAGGAGTGCTGCTGTGCTCATCACACAGCGCCTCTGCACGTCTTCAGGGCAGACGCCACCAAAGCAAACACTTGTGGTCTTCTGGGGGTTGGAAACAGTTGTGGATCTCCCACTGACCGCATCTGGAGGAGCAGTTCAGGATGTTAGTCCGTCCTGTGCACCACGGGTAAACTTGCAGCACGTTTGATACGGCCAGGATGTCCTCCCGTTTCCCCCAGTGCGGGTGCCTGGAGGCACGCTCCCAGCCTTTGGGAGAGGTTGTCCCACGGAACAAAACTCAGAAGGCCAGAAGGAGAGGTGTGGGGGAACACGGCTGCCCGACCAGTTGCTCCTTCAAGGGACACAGACAAAGCCCATCCCTGCAGCAGGGAGTGCCATTCTGTCACAGCAGGAGCAATACACCTCACTCGTAAGAGAAAAGCAGCAATATATTTATTGATATAAAACAACAATTTAACAAAGTTTGATAGTAAATGTGACAGTGGTTTAACAAGATTGGATTGCAAGGTGTACTTGGTTATTTACTGCACGGAGGACAGGGTCAGACAAAACTGTCAGGGAGACCTTTGAGTCAGGGAGACCGTTGAGCCCTGAGATTCAGAAAGGACCCCCGGGCTTTCTAAACTCCTTCTCAGAGAGTCCAGGTGTGGCCAGATCTAGTGCTCGTCCCAGACTCGATGAACAGTTTATGTCTAAAGGATTATATATGCACAATCAATCCTTTATATCACCTAGCTAAGGTTTCAAAGTTAGCATGCTATTAGTCACTTACTGAGGATCTGGGGCGGCAAGGAATCTCTTACTCTCGAGAAGTAACCTTGAGAGGCATCCCTAACTCAAGGCAAGATCCTGGTGTGCAGCCCTTCAGGAGAGCTCAACGGGCTCTTTGGGCTATCCGCTACTTATGGAGTAAGATGACTGACCTATAGTCACCTGCACACCAGTGAGGCATCTGGGTAGGTCCCTGTTGCAGACAGCCTTTGTCTACCATGCTGCCATCCGATCCCCAAAGTCCAGCGTAAGCTGGGTGCAGCCATCGCCACCCCCGCTGCTGGGGGGAAAGGAGCACACCGCCTCACCGCCCGGACTCTCCCTCCCCTCGCACCAGCTCCTACACCTCTGTGTAGGCTTTGACAGCACTGCCAAAAACGCAGAGACAACAGGTAAAGCCTCAGCACGGCTCAGGCACAGAGGACGGGGAGGTTCCCTCTAAGCTCCTGCCCCGTCTGGGAGTCAGGGCCTCAGCTGATGGGAGGGATCCTGCTTTGTGCTGCCCTTGTGCCGTGGGACTCACAGCAAGCTCTGGGATGCAGCTACCATGGGAGGAACATTCGTGCAAGAGTCACGTTTCCCATCATCTGTGGAATGTGCTCCAGACGCCTCGAACCCAAAAGACTTTCAGCTTTGGCTGCTGACGTGATGTGCAAGAATGGGCACTGGGTGGGAAGTCTGCTGACACACAGCGATCCTGATAGGGTAGGTGACACCAGCTGACCATGGGACTGCAATTACTTAGCATGCCAGTGGCTCGCATCACCTCCCTTTCTTCAGCATGGACTGGCAGTGAGCTGTTGGTTCCTTCTGGAAACACCTCCTTTTTCACAGCCTCTTGGTCTGCCTCTTGGGAAAGAAAACGGGACAGTTGGATCAGATGGAACGATTCACCATCAGGGAGATGGCATCTTCAGGAGACAAGACTTCTCAAAGACATTGATAAGGTTTAGAAAAAAATGCCTGAGCTTTTGGGGCTGCGCCTAGTCACTACTCCAAACAACAGCAACGCCTGACCTGCTGGGAGACCAGGAAATTGCACATCATCTTCTGGTTCGCATTGCACATAGTGCATTTTTGGCAAGCTGTAAGGTTACA
Organism: Rynchops niger; assembly: GCA_013400035.1. NCBI lineage: Eukaryota > Metazoa > Chordata > Aves > Charadriiformes > Laridae > Rynchops > Rynchops niger. The sequence goes on from VXBH01009931.1 coordinate 679,967, forward strand.
CTACATGCCTGCCTTCCAGGAGGATGGGAAGAAGCTGCAGCCAGGCCAGCTGGGGAAGCGGCCCTTCCAAGAAGGGCTCCTCCACAAGGCCCTCCTGCCCTGCCCTGCAGACATCAGCAACAGTCACCTTCATCCCATCCCAGCTATCGGCAAACAGACAGGAAATTGAGCACCACCGAAACGAGCACCGAAAACGCCTGCAGAATCAGCATGTCCACCTGACTTCCAGCACTAGGAAAAGGCAACCAGCATTGCCTGGGACCTCACTCCCCTGCAACTGGCCCAGTGGGCAAGCAGGGCTGCACGTGAGCTTAACACAAGTTCAGCATATGCCAGGCCCTCAAATCTGTCTACCAACATCTGCACAAATCAGCTCTGAGCCATAATGGTAAAACTGGGGCAGCGGCTGCCCCTGCCATTTGGGTTGAGCCCCCCCGGCAGCAGAGGCTCTGCACCTTCTCCGTGCCTCGCCAGCACCTGCCTGCACGGCGCGAAGCCCAGCGTCGCTGATGCGAGGCCCTGATCAATCCCTTCCTGCTGCGCAGCCCACAGCATGTCCTGACACCTATCTGAAACCTCCAGCTGCCAAGTCCGACAGCTAAGACAGAGTGAAATATACCCACCCTGTCCTCTCTCCAGTTCCTTCAGAATTTCCCCAAGGACTTCAGATACCTTTGGGGACTTTTTTCCTCCATCGGCCTGAAACTTTACCCCCGTAGTCCCTTAACAAAAAATATTCAGTTCAATTTCACATGAATAAAATACAGAAAAACAGTGCATATCCTGTGGGGTCAGCAGAGAAAGACTACTCACCCCTGTGACGCCAGCCAGGCTCTAGTGCAAGACGCAGCCGAGGAGCTGGAAAAGCCTTCTCTACAGGCACATCTGTAGCTAAACAAGTGATAGGACAAGAGGAGATGCTTCAAGTTGGGTCAGGGGAGGTTTAGGTTGGATATTAGGAAACATTTCTTTGCAGAAAGGGTTATTAAACATTGGAACAGGCTGCCCAGGGAAGTGGTGGAATCATCATCCCTGGAGGTATTTAAACGATGGGTAGACGTGGTGCTGAGGGACATGGTTTAGTGGTGGACTTGGCAGTGTTGGGTTAATGGTTGGACTTGATCTTAAAGGTCCCTTCCAACCTAGACGATTCTACGGTTCTACGGTTCTAAACACCCAGCAGAAGCCCCTGTCACCTGTTGTGATCTACGTCGGCAGAAGTGAATCGCAGAAGCGGTAAGGGATCACGCAAGGGGAGGGCACACAGGGGCAGGTCTCTGTCCTCACACCTCCAGAGGCGCCCGCTGGCTGACCTTTGGGCGTTGAGCTGGCAGCTCTTAGAGAGGGAGGAAAAGGCCATGATGTACCCATGCCACCTCCCGCAGCCTGGAAGCCAGCTGGGAAGCTGCATCACCTTCACCTACAGGCACAGCTGCAAACGAGCACAGGACAGAGCAGCTCCCATGACACTTCTTCAGACCAGAGTGGCAGAGAGTGCAATCCAAAGAGGGGATTACTCCATAGCACTCATCTCTCCTCCACTCAGGAGCATGGCGCAAAGAGCTACCGAGTGCCTGTAGCGGCACTGTGCTGAGACAAAACAAACCACGCGCAGAGCTGCCGGGATAAAGGACTCTCGGGAGCTCACAGCAGCTCTACACTCAACCCCAACAAGCCCGCTGTCTTGGCAGCCGGCACCCCGAGCAGCTCAGGCTCTGAGGGGCCAGCAAAGATGGCTTCATAAGGCAAAGCACCCTGGGGCACATCACTGACCCCGACCCGTTGCCGCTTTGCTCTTATCCGTGTCTGTGCATGTCTGTCACAGAAAGATTAAAAGGTAAAGGCTCCTTCCTCCCCCGATTTACGTGTGAGATTGCTCTCAGGCTGAAGGACAGGAAAAGGCAAAGAAGTTGAGAAGCTGTTGACCTTGAGAGGATCTTAAGGAAAACTGCACATGAATACGCTCTTGCCAATGTTTATTCCTTCAAGGAAAGGGACATTGAGAACCTACCTCCAGGGTGCCCCAAGGGCTCCAAACCAACAGCCAGCCGAGACGCTGGATAATCATTGCTACCACCCTCATATAGAAGCAAGCACAAATGAGAAACATTTCCATTGTATGTTGTGATCCAGTGCTGCCTTAGTGAACTGCAGGGACACAAAGCTGGTCAGGTGATGTGGGAGCCAGACTGAGGTCGAGCTGGCCAAAGCTGCAGAGAGGCCCGGGGACCTCTTGTCTGGCACCTGGCAGCTCTCCAAACACTCTTCAGGCCACGCGCAACACCTCTCGAGGAGCAGATGAACCAACATATGGCCCTCCCCGTCCCCCTGGCTTTGGGCTTTCTCACCGGGAGAGCTCTCACGCACAGAGAAAACCATCGTTAAAGCACTGGAGGGAAAAAACATCCAGGCTTCCTGGGGAGAAGAGCCTGCTGGCTCATGAAAGGCTGCACCAGTGCCGCCCGCTTACCTCCTCCCTGTGCCTGCACTGGAGCAGCCCAGACAACCCCGGCGTGCAGGGCCACCAGGAAGAAGACAAGGTGGATGTGTCAGCTGAGGACCACGGTCCCGTGCGCTCGCACCATGCTGCTGCTGCTGCTGCAGTTGGGGCTGGGGGTGAGCAATCGGTTCTTGTAGCCAGCGCAGCACCACAGGGCTCTCTGACCCCACAGACCTGTTGGGACCTCAAAGACCCCCTGTGACCTCAGGCCACGCCGAGGCTGCGTGGAAACAGTTCTTGGGGCACTCGTGGAGAGCCACCGGAGCGCAGCTAGGGGAGCCATGCGCCCAGGGAGGGGAGCGCATCCCATCGGGCAGCTCCGTCCAAGGGCTGGGACACAGTCCCGCCTGGGGCTGGGCCCACGGCCCTGTCCTGTTTTCTGGGCACCGTCACAGGGGCAGTGAGGAGCTCACAGTCCCCCTGAACAACAGGAATCGACAAGGGATTTTGGGGCCGGCGAGAAGCAGGCAGCCCAACCACCGAAGACCGAAGGAGCTCTCCCTTGTTGCAGCTGCCTTGGTGTGACGTGTCCAGCCTCAGCCTGCTCGTGCACCAGTTAGCACACACTCAGCGGCCCGAGAATCACTTTTCCGGCCAGTTAATGAACATGGCACATTCCCTTGGCTTTTGCATGATTCTTCTGTTTGAGCAGAGAATCCTGAGAATTCTCGAACTGAGAATTCGAGCTGTTTCCTTCTGACACCAGAAAAACGGTGAAGCCAAACAAAGTATCACCTCGACTCCTGCCCAAGATCAAAATTGAGTACTACGACTCATTCCCAAACCTTGCAACTGTTAACTCAGACGAGGACTGCAGGATGGCTCTGATGACTCCATGAGATCTGGCTGCCTGTCCGGCCGGCAGCGAGCACTAACAGCCCCCTGTTCGCCACTTGAGTGGGAACCTTTCTCAAGCGACAGCTGTGGCTTAAGCTGTGTCCAGTTCTGGGCTCCCCGGTTCAAGGCCAGTCAGCTGCTGGAGAGGGTGCAGCAGNACCCTGCTCTGGCAGGGGGTTGGACGGGATGGGCTCCAGAGGTCCCTTCCAACCCTGTGATTCTAATGAGACTGCTCCATTCTGGCACCTTCGTAACAGGCTTCAAAACGGCCTGCTTTCCAGTTCAGGCTGTGGGAAAAGGTCTCAGACCACCAAAAGGTCTCAGACCACCAGAAGGTCTCAGACCACCAAAAGGTCTCAGACCACCAAAAGGTCTCAGACCACCAAAAGGTCTCAGACCACCAGAAGGTCTCAGACACCAATAACCAGAGCTGCAAGGGTGCCCGAGCACCCAGCTCTCTTGGGACAAGTATGCTTTGAGGACACGGAGCACATGGTTATCTCCTGCTATGTTAAATGGTCAGTGAAGAGAACAGCATCACTAACACAGTATGTAAATCAATCTCCTGATTTAGAATACACAAATCCACTCCAGAAAAGTTTAATGTGGGTTCCTGGGGCATCATATTCTGAAAAAGACACAGTACAAGAAAGAAAAAAAAAAAAAAAGGCAAGCACAATTCCCCAGTCTTTAAAACAACCTGAATGCTTCCAACATATCAAAACTTTGTCTACTACATGGTTGCACACCACCACAGCAGCTGCTGGAAGAAGCAATACCAGCTGGAGGACCAGGGGGCTTCTTCACCTTCCAGAGACGGCCTGGAGTAAGCTGCACCCAAACCACAAAGCCTGGTCTAGGAACCACAGAGACTCCCGGAAAGGGAAAGAAAAAGGGCAGAATTCTGTACTGAGTGAGCTGCCCAGCATCCCCGCTGGGAGATGAACCCGACAGGCTGATCCTTTGGTGCCCAAGCTCTGTGAGGGCACGCATCCTGGGAGGAGCGGTACCCTCCAGAAGACAGATCCCTACACCAAAACTGCTTTGGCCACGCTGACTGTGCAGCAACACCTACTTCTGTTAGAAACCCTGGGGTCAGAGGAAGAAGGGAGAACCATTACAAGCGCCCATCAGGAGAACAGGAAGGGATCCCGGAGACACAGCACAGTGCTAGCTGGGAAGAGGAACAAGCAATGGATCTCCAGTGAAGAGGCCAGCCCGGTACAGCCCCGTCCCAGGGATGTCTGTGGTACCCTGTCCCCCATTCAGTCCTCGGGTGAAGGACCTTAGGACAGTTTAGGCAGGGACCTCTAGTGGTCTCTAGCACGCCCCACCTCCCACCCCCAACATTCAAAGCAGGGCTAATTTCAAAGTCAGATCAAGCCGTTCAGGGCCTTGTCCAGACAACTATCAAGTTATCTCCACGGTCAGAGATCTGAGGACTCACTCCAGCACACACATAATAACCAGTGCCTGGGTCAAGGCACGCTTTTGACGTACCTGGCCAAGAAAGCAACTGCCTCTGAGGAGAGAGAGGTGCTTTTGCACTACCTACTGATCTTGTACGACACCATCTCTCATCATCTGATATCACCCCTGAGCGAAAGTACCATGACTCATGGCTGCTGCACTCCACTGTAAGTTCTGCAGGGTTGCTACGAAGCACTTACTTCCACTGCGACTACGCAGCAGAAGTGGCCAAGCCTCCCAGACGTGCAGCCAACCTGAGAGTAAAGCGTAACTGGCTAGGTGAGCTGAAGGAAAGGCTGGAGGCGACTTATCCAAACAGTGGAAAACAGAGTTTCCTACGGAGAACAAAACCGTAGGCTTGGAGGAGGACCTATGCTGAGGAGCAACTAGCTGATGTCAGACCTGCCAGCCTCAAAAATATAAAGAACTTTAAGTTACCCGGGTGCCCAGTAAACACTGCAGACATCACACTGCCATCACGGAACAGATAGCTTTCAGTTGGAGAATAATATACTGAGACATTTCAAGCCTGCTGGGAAGCAAGACAGCCTTTACTGAGACCAATTCCATGAACTCCCCAATAAACGCTAAATATGAGCCGCGAGTCTGCAGCTCTAGGTGCCCACTGAAAAACTGTGATAAATAAAGGAGTGGTGGGAAGGGAAGAGAGATTTCCTTCTCCTTGCCACCTGCCTCCCTAGAGAGGAGGATAAGCACTTCTTTCTAGGTGCCAGCAAAGGGCTGTCTCCTGTGCACCACGCCAGGTGAGCCCGCTGTCCCCACACGGCCCTGACAGTGTGCACACATGAAGGCTGAGACATCCTCCAAACCATTGGGATCACCAGATTTTCCGCTGTGCCCCCAGCAGGAGCACAAAGGCCGGTCAGGTGCCTCCTGGAGCTGACAGCAGCCAGACCTGCCGCCCCTGGAGCGTGTGCCCTCCCATCACAGCCCCCACGCGTGGGGAGGAGCGCGGGCCTGAACCCTGCGGCTCAGGCGGACGGACCGGCAGGCTCTGGACATCTGGGACGGTGGCGGGGAGCCGGGCACCCTGTGGCCCGGCCGCAGGCAGGCAGGCAGAGAGCAAGCGGGGCAGGAGCACAGCGGTTTATTGGCAACACGAGCAGAGGCGGCGGCGGCGGGCCCCGAGCAGGGTGCGGGGCAGCGGTGCTCCGGCGGGGAACGGGGGGGCCCGGGGCCGCCCCAGGCCTACGTCAGCGTCTCGCCCTTGGTGACCTGCCGGGAAGAGGAAACGTCTCAGCCAGGGCCGGGGCCGGGCCTGCCTCCGGCCCGCCCGGTGCTCGCCCCGGCCCGCGCCCCGCTGCTCACCCGGGCCTCGATGTACTCGATCCTGCGCTCCAGCGCCGTCAGTTTCTCGTTCAGGGTGGCCAGCCGGGACCGGCACGACATGTCTGCGGGGAGGCGGCAGTGTGAGACCGCAGGCGCCCG
>VXBH01009931.1:686242-766107 GCA_013400035.1 Rynchops niger
CCCCGCGCCTGCGCGCCGCCGGGCCCCGCCGCCGCCGGCCCCTCAGGCCTCCGCGGGAGAGGGGCCCGGCCCGGCCGCCTCCTCCGCCTCGCTGGCCTCCGCGCCGCTGGGCTCCTGCGGGGGAACGGCCGTCAGAGCCGAGGGCGCGCCGCGCTCCGCCCGCCTTACAGCGGGAGTCGCTCCCAAGAGAGCTGCTCTCCCGGCAGCCGGCGTACCTCAGCGGGGCTGCCTGCGGAGCCCTCCTCCTCCTCCTCCTCCTCGGAGTCCCTCTCTGCAGACGCCTGGGACAAAATTTCTTCTCCCTAAGTCAGACGCAAACAGACCCGTACTGAGTGTGTGCAACGCAGCCCGAGGGCGCTGGGATGGGATAGAATGGAAGGAAGCGGCGTTTTGTTACCATCTTAAAAAGCTTCTGAGTAAAACACTGGTTTTGTTTCAACCATCCTGCTTCTGCAGCGAAAGATGAAGAAAACGGCCAGAACTGGCCATTTTCAAAAGGCACACCCAGGAGCACACGTGGAGAGATGTTGCGAGCGACCTTCACCTCTCGGCTGCTGTGCAGGGCTGGCCACCCAGCAGGGGAAGGTCCCCCTGCCCATCCAGACAAACCACAGACTGACCACTGCAGGCCGGCAGCCCCACTGCGAGCAAGCCCTTAGCCTGGAAACAAAATGCTGCTTTCTGCTGCGCTAGACAGGGCTGTAATACATCGAGCCTGGCCTTCCAGCTCTACCCGTGGGCCAGGGCAGCGCTACAGTTGTCTAGGCAGGACGAGCATCGTCCCTGCCCAGGGTTTGCTTGCCCTAGGCAGGAGGGTGATCCTCACCTGAAGATCCCGATTTTTAAGGATGCCAACCCAGAACGCCTCCTGGCAGTGGTTGAACGCCAGCATTGCCTTCACTCGGTATACAAATTGCTCCAGTGACTTCTTCAACAACGGCACGTGGTTGGTCAGTCCAATGTCTTGGCGAATCTAAATATGAAACAGTAAAACATGAGCATGATTGATTCTTGCCTAACCATTCTGGCCATTAAAAAAGCCATGGTTATACAGGCGGGAGGGATGGGACACGATCCCCGCAAAGCTTGCCCAGGTTATGTCATTTCTTGGCCAAATTCTTTTATAGCTTTTGTTAAAAAACACAATTCAGTTAAGCGTTTTGTCTAAGGCAGCAAAATGATCCCTTGCAACAATCCAAAAAATCATAGCCACTCTGGATAAAAATAGAAGGGGCCTCAGCTTTTTCTCAGGAACCTTAGAGACAGGCTTGTAACTCCTCTACGTAAGTCAGATGCATTCTGCTGACCCTTGGGAAATTATTTTGAGAACCTGCTTTTCCTTTGCTCCATCATCTCAGCAACAGGCTGTTACCATTTGCTGTGTTCTCTAAGAACAACGCACAGATCTCACACCGCTGCCATCCTGCTCACGGCAGACACAGCTTGCTTGCACACGAACATCTGGAAGCTGCATCGCTGCTGGTGGTGTGTGCAGCTGGTAGAGCCTGGGGAAGTCTGACTCGCGTACCAGCTATTGCTGGTGAAATAGCAGAGTTATCTCTGGAGGTCAGCAACGCACAATCACACCGTTGCAGTCCAAAGCCAAAAGCAATGCTACAAGTGGCCAGACTCCAAAACTACCTACCTAGGAAGGGAGATAACTACTTGCTGATAGCCACAAGCTGCAAACTAATGCTGTAGGGAGCTTTGTATCAGGAAATTGCTGAATTCCCAAGCACAGAGAAGTAAGAACGAGAAAGGTGGTGAATAAGCCACTGCAATGACAATCTTTTCTTGCTCAGTGTCTGATGCAATTCCTTTACGCTAGCTCCATGGAATGCGTGTGCACTATAAACTCCAAAGCCAGCTTGTCCAGGCCAAAGAAGCACTGGCTTTTGGAGAACTAGAACAGGAGGGAACAGACGGAGTTGCTGTAAGCAAAAACCAGCCGAGGAAGGGCAGCTATGCCAGGTATTCCGTGTGATTTAGCTCTGGGTGAGCATCTCTTCCTGCTAGGCTTCGATCTGCAGCAGAGAATAGAGTCATTGCTAAACCAGAAAACCTGCCAAGAACCATAAACAATTATTTTGTGCATAAGTATTTTCCTCTTTCATGTGAATGCTTGTAACCTTCTTGCATTAAGACGCGCTCATTAGCTATACTCTGAAATCAGATCAGCTTCATTTCTTGGAAGAGTCCAGCGTGCTTGGGAAGAGGGACACTGCTTTGCTCCGTATTCTGCCAATGATGAATGGGTAAAGAAGTATCAACCAACAGCAATCTGTTCTCTTGCCTGGGTAACAGGCAGGACCTAGCAGTCATCAGCACTAATCAGAACCAAATCAGGGAAAACCTTGCTAATGACACAATCAACAATCACAGTGCTCCCTGGGTCTTGGAATCTGCCCAACCATCTGCAGGCAGTTCATAGACTCAGCAAAGTAGCATGGCATTTGCAAAAATCTGTCTTCAGAAACTGTCCTTATGTCCAGCATTAGATACGCAAACAGAAGAGGAGCTTGGTGAGGAGGAGTAAATGACAAATTCTTAGGAAGTTACAGGTGAAGCTGATTGCTACTGTCTGCTGTGTGATGCTCTAAACCTATTGAGGGAGAGTCGCAAATCTCAGGTAACGCTGCATGGTACGTCAGTGGGCATCTACCAGTTGTGTATGAAAATGAAATCAAAAGTGGTTTAACAGATGTTGGTGTCAAGTCCTCTTCAAACAGGTATGGAGCATCATTTCATACATTTATTTGCTCAACTTCAGCTGCTGCCTTCTCATTCTTGCAAAAATTATTTGTTGCAGAGACCTAATTGGATTGCAACAGATACAAGAACAATGGTAAAACATGGGTGTTTGCTAATTGTAGCTATATGCTAGCAGGGGCCGTGGGACACAGCACTTGAAAATGCTAGTCAAGTGCAAAGACAAACAGGACATTTCACGCTGCAATGATGTTATCCTAGTCACAAGGGGAATTGTGACTTTAAAGTGAGCTTGAGGATTTCACTTTCAAACATGAGGACTTTTTAGCATCTCCAGGGTTTGTGCCAGCTTCCAGTTGTCCCCTGTGCTGACAGCTGCAATGGCATGTTCTGATCTCCAGCTAGACTTCCACACTCCTGATGTCAGCTTCGGACTAAATCTGTAGCAAATCAAGCTTGGGGAGCCATGCTAATAGGTGGCTTTCTCCCTCCAACTACTTTGGCAAAGTTCCCTTCTTAGACATGTGTTCTGAGCCTCTTAGGAGTCTAACAAGAACAAAGCATACACATGAAGTTCTTTCTGCCTTTTTCCAGGTGATTGTCTTGCAACAAGCACTGGCTGTCCACACACTGTAAGCAGGGTGCTAATCCTCCTCTTCCTTCCTGCCCCAGGTCTCCTACAGAGAGAGTGGCAGACTGCGTGTTACCAGCTTCCTCCCCCCACTTTGCCCCCTTACCTAGTATCAACAGAACAGTGCCAAAAAGGCACCTCAAGAGGACTTTGAATAAGGTTCTCCCCTTGTCCGCCTCCTGCTGCTGATCCTTCTGACTCGCAAGGCTGTTGATCTTTGACAAAGCTTCTCTCCCATGTTATCAATCTAGCATCTATACTTCATGCAAGGTCCCTAAGGTCTTAGCTCGTGTCCTCAGAAACACCCTCTTCCAGATGCCAACAACCAAAGATGCCAAGAACCTCTGTCCTAAAAAAAGAGTATGCTAACCTGAGCTGACATCCCAGTCAGCCGCTTCCAGATCAAATACTGCAACTTTGGGGCCATTAACCAAGACTATTTCTCCTCCTCTCAGAGTCTTCGCTTGTACAGACACTACTGTAAGCCTGCAAGTAGAACTTGCCTATGCCCTAGAAAAGCAGTGGAAGGGAAATAAATCATTCTGAGGACAGGAGTTTGTGCTGCAATTAGAACTCATCTTACCTTGGAATGGCCACACATGTGATGAAGTTGTCTGGTACTCAGCTGCAGGGTTTTCAGCAAACTCTGCACATCATCCTGCAATAAATAAGTAGACCAGCAAATCATTCTCAAAGGATTTTTCCATAAGGGAAACAAGAATAATGAAACAGTATTAGTCCTAGCAATCCTTTCAAAGGGTTATGGGATAGAGATATATGATGCATGTATGCGGGAAATGTCAGATAAACTGGATGAAGCCACAGGAGACTGGCACTGTGCTTTTAAGTCAAGTAACTGGTAATAAAAGTATGACCACATGTTGTCAGGCCAAGCACTTCGAAATTTTTGAAGCACTTTTGAATCAGAGTTTGGAATGAACGTGTATCAGTGAAAGTGGGGCGATTAAAATCAAGACAACCTCAACACATCTTGCCTTGAGTACAACTGTCTGACATAGCGGAACCAGAGGAAAAGTATAAAACACACTGCTAGACTGTGGTAACTGAAATGCATCCAACACGAACTCAGGATATCAGTCTTCTTTATTGAACAAATTACATAGCACTTTCTATTGCCCAGTGGCAATGATGAGATATGTTTGATAACCTCATTCCCTTAATCATCCATGAAAACAGATATTACATTTGCAGTAGGAAGGAGTTATCTATCACAGATGCAAGCTGTGAAGACTAAGCCAAAGAATGAGTCTCACTGTCAAAGCTGGATTGTCTTGCAAGAAAGCAGGGGGAATAAGTGAACTGCTCTTGCTTGTCATGTAGTGCAGCAAGGTTGGCCGGTCCATCTGCACTCATGCACGCTGTCCAGCCCAAAGCTCCAAGAATTATTGCAAAGACACCCATGACACTGTCCATCCGGACTGCAAGCCAGTCACCAACCTGACTGCTCACGTGAGCTTCCTACTCCATGAGTGCCACCTTTGTGGTAATAACTTTTGAAGGAGATGGAGGCTGAAAGGGCTTCCTTTGCTAACAGCAAAGCCATCCAACCAGAAGAGTGATGGCAAGTTGGGTAACGGCAATCTGCTTGCTGAGAGCACACTGGATGGGCAAGTAAACTGGGCAGAGCACAGCTGCAGACATTAGGCACGTCTGTCATGAAGTGGCACAAGTGTCATGCCAACACATGACCAGAGAGAGGAATCTGCTTCTAGCAAGCATCAGTCACGCTTCCCAACTGGTTCCAGACAGTTCTGTCTCTGAAAGACTTACCCTGTGCTTTTTAAAGCTGTAGTCCAGGAGAGGCATGGCAAGCTTCAGAAATGCTTCTACAAAGAGACGGCCGTACTATAAAAGAATGATAAATACATCAGAAGGCACGTTTAAATTCCTTTTCAAAGAACCATCACAAAGTCCAATATGATAATGATACATTCTTTCAAGCTACCCTGGAGGTGGTTCTTGCTTAGTAAAGACTATTCATGTGAAGGCTGTACTGGAATATACAGGATCGGTAAAGGGTCCCACCTTAAACATTGCAAAGAGAGGCAAGAAGGACAAACTTGCATCATTGTACATATCCCTGGTTTTATTCACTAGAAAACAGAATAAAACGGAACTAAACACAGTGTTAGAATCTCTGTCCATCCTTATGAGTCCTAGCCAGAAAAGGGAGAGCTGCAGAGGGACATATCACCTTTCTGAGCTCCAAGGGAGACCTGTCTGCTGTGACGTCTCCTCTCATTTGGAGAGGAGAGAGGAGAAAGGGTCTAAAGTCAGTAAGGCCAATTGCAGCAAATTTGTTATGGTCAAGCCATAAAATAAAGGATTAGTGGAAGACGGTTAAAGGTGTTAGAAACAGTATCTGCTTCTTCCAGAGAGTTCAGTAACCACTCTACTCCACTGGAGGCAGTGATTCAAGAAAGCTGGTACTTAAGCTGCTCTCTTCAGTTAGTTTGAATTCTTGCTCACCTTCAGGCAGATGCTGAGTACAGGCCTGCTGTCAAATACCTACTTGGGCGAGAGGAAAAAGAGAGACAGGTTAGTCCACAAAGCTAAAGGAAACGACGTAAGCACAGCAGCCAATTAAAAATAGCCCTTCATTAAAGTGTGAAACTTGTTCTAAGGCCACATCCATTCTCGAGTTTTGAGAGGGAACACCACGTAAGAGCGTGAAATGCAGTGGCTGTCAGGCCGAAGTACTTGTCAGGGTGGCTGTTTGGTTATCTAAGGTGCACCTTTTGCAGATGGCACAAAATTATCTGAAGTTCTTAATAATTTGGGAGCCAAGAGACCCAAGTCCAGCTGATGGACAAGTAACCCACATAATGGACAAAACAAAACTGAGATGTACAAAACAATGGATTTTTGAGGAAATAATGAAGCTATTATATTAACAGTGCCAGCTGGCAAAAGACACCAGGTGTCGCTGCACAGGTCACGCACAGCTATGGTCCAACAGCAAAGAAATGGAACAGATGGTCTCAGCTCTCTTGAAGGCTTTCTTCTGGTATACAGTTGTGTATATATTTTTGCCAGTGACCAACTCTATAACTAATTAGTGGACGTTTTAACTGACATAGCACACCGTTGTGAGTGAGAGCTGTGAAGGTGCCCTGCTGCTGCTATGGATTGCAAATCAGAACCAGCTGGTCCAGCTCTTCCCTTTATGCTGTCAAAAGGCACCTGGAGCACAGGTGGGGCTCCAGTGATTGCTGCTGTATAGAAGAATCCATCTCAATTCACCAGAGCTCATAAGCTGAACTTGAAAAAGCTGGACTTGCCAATCATCATTTTGGGTATGATAAAGGCAAACAGTAATCATCAACCTAAGCAAGGAGAAAAGCGCAGCTGTATCTATCACCTCCTGCCCAAAACATCATCACGCTCAGATACACTGAATGCACCAACTCCAAAACTGATGGAAGGGAATATTTCATCCAGCGGGGCTGGCCTCTAGAGTTCATCATCCAGGCTGACAAGAATTGTCAGCAGGATTCAAAGGAAGATCATGTGTTACCATAAGAGCAAGCGAAGCTGCGAGCTATCAGATAAGCACTGAATGCTTGCTACAGACAGGAACCCAAGTCTCCTGTTCAGAGTATTAGCCTGCCTTCAACTGAGTACATCAGGAGAATGTTTCCTTCTGTCATGTTATTCCAGAGCTACCTGAAGGGTTTCTCCCATCTGCATCCACAGCTGGCAATGGCCTCTGTCAGACACAAAACACTGTACTAAGGAATTGGCGTGTTTGTTCGGTCCTTTTTCTGCACCACCTGACATCATCCTGTCTTTGTGCACTTATTATTTGTGTGAGAACTATGTTAGTGGGATGTGCAGGCTGTAAGAATTAAGTAGTATTGAAGTAAAGCTATATTTATGGATTATAACTGGCTTTATTTACCACTTCCAAGTTGTTCCACTAGCCAGCAATACTTCATGTTTTCCCTTGTGCTCATGAACCCGAGTACACTGGGCTTTGCTGGGAATCTGAAGGTAAAGACAGAAAAACAACCAGAACCTCACCTTGACCAAGTTAATGAGGATATGGAAATTCCGCACAGCAATGTTCCACCGCAGCAGCTTCTCCAGTTGCACCTAATGGGATGCAAGGGGACATAACCCAAGATGGTGTATTTCCTCTCATCTTGCTGGATGCCCTCTCAGCATTTGCTGTACGCAAAGCATTGTTGAAGACAGAGGAACAAAGCTTCACCACAGGCAGATTTATCACAGCAAAACGACTTAATGGGAATTCCAGCCTGATCAGTGCCCATATGGCTTAAAATGCTAAGAGTTAACACACTTCCTTGCTCTCAGAGCAGCTCTTGGTTGCAAAATAATTTTGTGCTCCCACACAGGTGTGCAGACCAACTGCACAGCTTAGTTTTTTGCTAATTATGCCTGTTTTCTGTTTATAGCTTCTGCTGGATTTACTGGATTTTTGACATGGTACAAACCACAAAAAAAAAAGAATGCTACTTATATGTCACCCTATGTATCAGTTTTGGCTGATCAATGAAACTGTCTGACTGCATTTCCTAGACAAATTTCAGAAGCAGATTTCTTTCCAATTTATACATCTTTTTTGTACTGTACGGTTTAACTTACGTCTTCTTCCCCTCAAGAAGTCCAGTGCATTCATTTTCCTACCTCAGTCGAGTCTGATGGTTTCCCAGCTGGGATGCTTTTCACTGAACTCTCTAGCTGAGCCATCATTACTCTGAAGAAAACCGGGAATGTCTGTCTGTGGAAAAAGTGAGAGCAAAACTGAAATCCATCTCTGAGCATCTAGGTGGGCATCTTGTCCCCAGAACAATGTGGAAAACTTGAAGATTACCCAGCTAGGCATCCTTCTCAATAGGAAATCATGGGAGATTGACCCTGGAACTCATAAGCATGTCTAGCCCAGCCTCGTCGCCCAGACAGATGGAAAATCCTGGGAAGTCACTACCCCTTCCGCAGTATGAACCACACATAGACACCACCCACTTCTTTGTAGCTCTGGGGGATGCACAGTGAAAGGTTTGTAGCTGTGAGCATAAGTTGATTGTGGTAGTTCCGAAGTGCAGGAACTTTAGCCATCCTGGTGTAAATTGTGCTTCTGAATTCCACCTTGACATAGAGCTAACCACGTACTAACCTGTTGTGTACTGCCAAAAGAACGGTTACAAATGCCCAGAGTAGTCCACAGCAGTACTAACATGGAACCATAATAAGAACACAAAATAAGAAAATGAAATTATTAAAAAGCAGAAATTGCCATTGGGCATCTCATGAAATTCAAAGTCTCTATTGATATAATTACCTGCTTAGTGTAGGATAAGTAGAAGAACATCCGTCTTTGGCAGAGTTGATCAGTTCAGGAATACCAACACTGGAGATTTCTTCTATAGTTTTCAAGATGTTATCTGTGTGCTCCAGGTAGACACTAAATCCAGAACCAACTTAGTTAATCAGTAAATATTATGCAGAATAACACAGCCAAGTTCTTGAACACTGCTCCACCTGCAACACGTGGCCTAAAATTGTCAAGCTCACTCTTATGCCAAAGGCAATCCTATGTAGGAAACCCAAAGCAGTACTTAGAACTGTCCCAGTAAGGTCATTAAAAGCTACCATCATCTGAAACAAACCTGGATTTAATATTTCCTCATTCTTGTATTTAGGAAGGACAGGCTGGGAACAGCAGGAGATGGAGTTGCCCTTTATGTGAGAGAATGGCTGGAATGCACGGAGCTCTGCCTGAGGAGGGGTGATGAACCAACTGAGAGCTTATGGGTAAGGATGAAAGCACCAACCAGTATGGGTGACATTGTAGTGGGTGTCTGCTATAGGCCACCTGGATCAGGAACAAGTAAATGCAGTTTTCTACAGACAGCTAGAAGTAGTTCCATGTTTGCAGGCCCTGGTCCTCGTGGGGAACTAACCACCAGGACACCTGCTGGAAGGACAACACAGCAGGGCATAAGCAATCCAGGAGGTTCCTGGAGAGCATCGATGACAACTTCTTGACACAGGTGACAGAGGAGCTGATGAGGAGAGGTGCTCTGCTGGACCTCGCACTTAAAAACAAGGAAGGGCTCCTTGGGTAAGGTCAAAGGCAGCCTTAGCTGCAGTGACTGTGAGATGTCAGAGTTCAGTATCCTCAGAGAAGGGAGCAGGACAAATAGTAAGATCATAACCCTCAACGTAAGGAAGGCAGACTTTGGCCTCTTCCTGGATCTTCTTGCCACGGCGCAGGGGCATAGAGGGAAGAAGGGTCCAAGAAAGCTGTTTGATATTGAAGGATCACCTGCTCCAAGCTCAAAAACAGTCCATCCCAAAGAGCACAAAGTCAAACAAAAATGCCAGGAGGTGGGTATGAAGAAAGAGCTCCTGGCAAAACTCAAGCACAAAAAGGAAGTATACAGAAGGGTGCAGCAGAGACAAGTAACCTGAAAGTAATAGAGGCACTGTCAAAGCATGCAGAGATGTGGGTAGGAAAGCCAAAGCCCTCCTGGAGCTGAATCTGTTGAATCTGTCAAGGGGTGCCAAGGGCAATAAGAAGGGCTCCTCTAAGTACACAACTAGCAAAAGGAAGACTAGGGAAAACGTAGGTCCACTGCTGAATGGGGCAGGGTCCTGGTGACACAGGACATGGAAATGGCTAAGGTACATGTTAAGGAACTGAATGCCTTCATTAACTCAGTCTTTACTAGCAAAACCAGCCTCCAGAAATCCCATGCCTCAGAGTGGGGGAAAGTGTGGAGCAAGGAAGACTTTATGAAAGATGATCATGCTAGGGAAAAGCTAAGCAAGCTGGACATACATAAATCCACAGGCCCTGATGGGATGCTGAGGGACGTGGCGGATGTCCTTGTGAGACTACTCTCAATTATCACGGTGACTGGGAGAAGAGCCTGAGGGCTGAAGGAAAACAAATGTCATTCCTGTCTTCATTAAGGGCAGGAGGAAGGACCCAGGGAACTACAGGCCAGTCAGCCACACCTTAATCCCTGGGAAGGTTGTAGAACAGCTATTCTGGAAACCATTTCCAGGCACATGAAGGACAAGAAGGTGATTGGGAGTAGTCAGCGTGGATTCACCAAGAGGAAGTCATGCCTGACCAGCCTGGTAACCTTCGATGAAATGACTGGCTTGTACATGAGGGGAGAGGAGTGGATATGGTCTACCCTGACTTCTAAGGCTTTCGATATTGTCTCCTGTAAGATCCTCACAGAGTAGCTGTTGAAGTACGGGCTGGATGAGCAGACAGTGAGGTAGACTGAAAACTGGCTGAACTGCCAAGCTCAGACAGTTTTGTCCAGCATTGTCCCGGGCAGCCTGTTCTAGGTCACCCTGCTGGAGCAGGGGCATTGGAACAAGGTGACCTCCAGAGGTCCCTTCCAACCTCAACCCTGTGATTTTGTGATGGTATTTCACCTAATACTCAGTCCTGCTCTCCTTGACTTTAGTGACAGCTGATTTGCTTTTGCTTTAGTGAAAACAAAACCAGACACTTTGTTCCAGATCAACACTTACATGTGTATGTATGCACACATACATGTATAGGTGTGTTGATGTGTACCGGCAAGCTACAGTCTAGCAAACACAAGGTCCAAATATGCTTCTATGGCCAATGGCTAACAGTTCTTCCTATCGCTCACTGCCTTTCCATGCTGTAGAAACAGTGCTTTAGGCCAAACTGTGTAAGCATGAGGGTTATGACTGAGAGGGGTCATTCCTCTGCAGCAACACTAATTATCAGAAAAGGGGTTTCTCGACATGCTTGGGACAATGGCTTGAACCTTACCAGAGCAGAGTATGCAGTGCGCTGTTCAACTGGCTGCCCTTCTCCTGTTCTCCACTGGGCTTCACCCATGACTGGCAGAGGAACTGCTTTGCTAAGGACGCTGTAAAAGATGAGGGATAACTTACTGAAGGAAACAGATCTGTTTCATTTCCCACATATTGCAAGAATCCAAGACAATTTCCTTCTTGCATATAAAGGCAGTGTGTCCCAATGGCTTTTTGAAAGCCATTCAATCACAATATCACTACCCCTCAGTATGTCTGAGCTTTTTAAAGTCAGAATGCATTTTCCCTAAAAAGCAGTAAGACCACAATATATGCACATCCATTGTGTTCCTGGCTGGAATATCTGTTCGCATCAGAACTGCGATCCATCTCAGGCCATTTCTCCCTGACAAACTTACATTAAGCATTATTTGTTTGGTAGCTCCTACACTGTGCCAACTATCTGTTTTTAATTAGGGCAATCTGCAACCCTTAGAGAATCCATTTCTAGAAATGGAATTCCAATAACAAGTGATACGACTTTTTGGCGACGGAGCTATAATAATAAATGTGAACAGGTAAGTTTAAAGTTTACAGATTTTTAAATAAAAACTGCTAACAAACCTGTTTGTCCCTTGCACATATGTTTAAAACCAGGACATTATTAGTTAAAATTGGTTATTCCCTGCCACACTCAGGGGCAGTTATCCCCATGTGGGACTGTTTAAAGTAGTAAGATAACCTCAAAGTATGGAACCTACAATTCTGAGTGGCTATGGGGATCTGAGAGAGGTGTCTTAATATGACAAGGTATGGCTGAAAGAGGTGACTGTGGAGTATTTATTTCAGTGTGTGACAAAGTGCGTCTCATATATTCCCTGGAAGCATGTCTATGCCTTATGTGCCTGAATGCTGTTTCTCTTACAGAACAGATCCTAATCCCCAACAGGAGTTCTCTTAATTGAAAATGTTTGTTGCATGGCATTAAGAACATATAGGGTTTTTTCCCTCTGCCCTGAAGCAGCAGCTGTTATTTGCAGTTCATTTCCATAGTTTTCGTAAATGAGCTGTCACAGCACACAGACATCTGTACCTACGCTAGGAAGTTAGATTAAGTCTATGATCATCTCCATAATCGGTGATTAACCTGGTACCAAAATTGAACAGCAGGCTTGTTCTTAGAACTCTTAAAAGCTGTGAGTTCTAAAGTTTTAGAATTCTAAAAGAACTCTAAAAATCTGATTTTTAAAAACAACAATTAAGTGAGCTGGAGTCTGCTTTCCTGCATGTGACCGAAGCACAGCAAAACAAATACCGAAGAGGTCCCAATGTATTTATTGCTATTACTATCGGCTGGGACTCTTCACCCCAGTGAGATTACTAGTATAATACAGGGAAAATCTCTCCCCCAAAAGATACACTCCAGAGATAGAACTCAAGTCTTACAGGCAAAGGACAGCATGTAAACTAATTAGAGATTCTTCACACATTACCCATTTTCTCTTTCTTCCAGCCAGCCATTGGTTTCTCAGCGATGGCAATCAGGAGCTGAGTGAGGACGAGCGCACAGTGGAAGCTGGGAACGCTGTGCTGGAAGTTCAGTAGGTAGTGAAAACTCCCGCTGCGGATGACAGGAAAGAGAAAAGGTAAAATCAGTGTAGACAGTCTAATACTTCCTTTTTATTTTATGTGTTTCTGGGAGATTATCCTGAGATCCAAGGTCTCCCTAGCCCAGTATTTTGTCTCTGGCAGTGCCCTTCTGAAGAAGGAGTAGTCAACCACTAGTAGATAAAAATTCAGTCACCAAGAAACTTCTCTCAAGTCCCAGTCACTCTAAGTCAAGCAATAGCTTGTACACTGCTTTTTCCTACTGTTCCTGTCGGCATTTTAACTATCCAGAACATACTCATTCCTTCTGTGAATCCTACTAACCTCCTAGACTCAAATAGCGTACAAACGAATGAGACCCATAGATTAAGGCGTATTTTATAATCCAGTAGCTCCTTTTCATTAGGTTTGATCGCACTGCTGTTCAATTCAATACAAAGCTCTCTGAAGGTAGTATGGTCTCTATGAGAGCTCCCAAACACACCTTTACTCATAATGCCCACACAAAACAGGGAAGGCTGCTTGATATTTCTCAGTTTCAGAGCTTGGGAAATACTGATTCTACCTTATCAGCTCCTCAAGAAGAAGAAACTCTGTCTCTCCTGGCTTTAGCCTCTCTGCAAGCACCTGGAGAGCGGACCTTAGCAAGTCAGTGTTTTCATGCTGAGAAAAACCATTCCTGAGGGAGTTAAAAAAAGAAAATCCAGTTAATCATCAGAGAGGTACTGGATGCAAAAGCATATCTGGGCATATGTTTGCAACAAGAAAAATAAAGAAGCTGGATATGCAAGAACCACCCTGCAAAATGGAAGTTATAAGGGAACACAACTGAAAACTGATTTTGACAGCAAACTTAGTTCATACACCCTTTATCTCTTCCAGGGAATAGAAAACCTTGTGCACACCTAATACTAACTTTTCAGTCAGACTGCAGACCTGGCTAGGAGAGTTCAGGCCATTTCACATAAGCAGAGGTCCATGTATACTAAAACAATGCTATGCAGACCTGAAAAAAAAAAAGGATGTCTAGTGACAGTTGCTGTGCTAATGAGAAAATGACCAATCTGGGAATAGTTAGGAGTGGATCAGGATCCCTGAGGCTCCAGTAGTGGCCAACAGGAGAGGCAGACCTCAGACGTCATACACATTATTACACATTTATTACCATGTTTTTATGTACAAAGGTAAACCACTTTCTGCACACAGATCTAAATTAGGGTTCAGAAAAAATATCTATGATGCTATCCTGGATTGTATTAGCAGACGCAGAGGTCAGATCCAGGCTGCATACAAATTGTTGATTTTGGCATTTATGAATCCAGTTCAAGGGTATCAGTAGCACAGGTTTTTTGGCAATGAAATACACTTTCATCCTTTCCCATTGGCAAAAGAAATTCTTTCATTGCTCAGGATTCAGGCAGTGACAATTTAGCAAAGGATGAGGGGACTTACTGGGTAAGACGTTCCAAGATCCATAGGCAGAATGGGAGTTGCACAACTAGGTGTGCCAGTATGCCACTTATGCTGGTCTTGATCCAAACCCACACTGAATTCTAGACAGTTCAGTGTCTCATTGTGCATTCACCGTTAATCACCTACAGTTTTAGTTCAGCTCAGGATCAGGCAAGGAAGGTTGACATAACTATAAAGTTCTTAAAAGTCTCCAACCACTGCAGTGTGTTATTCTGCATGGCTGACAGGCCATTTGCTGGGTACAAACACTTTAAAGAAAAGGAACAAGACGAGTAAGCAATAACCAGACTATGCTCATTTAGGCAACTATATACTATTTCGTTTAAACTCACCAAGCAAATAGGGAGCGAAAAGTTAGTAACAGCTGTTGGTAACAAGAGGACATCAGCTGGTGCTCCTGGATGTTCACTCCTGCATCGTCTTCTACACCCCGATTTTGTCCAACTGCCTTTAATACCAAACAAATAATTTGTGAAATGCTATTCCAAGGAAAGATAATGGCACAAGAATCCATTTCCACAAATTCCATGTTTAAAAAAACTGAAGAAAACAAATCCCCTCTCTTTTTCCCCACAAACAAAACCAGAATACCTTTAGAGGTGACAAAAGTCAACAGTTTTATGAGTCAAAATTATTGCCTACTGACCTGGAAGTAGTTGTGCATGTTCTCCATGTGATTACACAGTGGCTTTAGTAGCTTGACTACACACGTAGCAACTTCCTTGGGGGATCTCTGACACAGGTGGGAAAAGCCAATATCCTTGTAGCCTCTTTCCTGCAGTAAACCCAAAAGATTAAAGTCACTTATCAGCCTTACCTGAGAATAACTCTGCTTCAAGCACGGAGACTTGACTTAGACAGACTTAGACTGCTTCTAAGCAGTGCAACTCCTGATGTCATACACTCTCTCAGGAAGGATCACAGAATAAGAAAGTTGGCTTCTAATGAACAACCGGCATCAATTCACACAAGCGGATAACATTCAGTGAAGAGAATAAAACTGATGTGACATGTAGCTCTTTTACATTTCACTCAAACACTAAGAGAAAACAGTCTCTGCATATGGGAATTAAGATAGGTAGAAAGACAAGGAGAAAGAACACTGAATGTGATGGAGTCCATCAGGTTGTAGTGAATTCCTCATAGTTTAATGCAATGGTCTGCACATGTTTACCTTCCTCCTGAAGGCATTGGCAAGGAATGCGAGCAGTCACTGCACTCAGGGTGTTCTTCTAAAGACTACATAAAAAGCAAAAACCTGTATCCAGCAGTTTCTGTTGGATGCTGTGGCTATCCGGCCTGCCTAACCTGAGCTGTTTCTAGAACAGCAGAGCCAGTGTCCCCAGGGAGCGGTAGGAAAAGGGTCACTTGAACTTTGAGGCTCCAGGGCTTTCCCTCAGCTATGTACCCTTTCCCAAGACATGCAGAGAACCAAATGCTACAAACAACAGTGAGGGTAACAGTACAGAAGTCTCTTTTGAAAGAGCAAGTGCTGCTCTGACACACAGCTGGTAGTCGGACTTCCATTTAACTGTTAGATGAAAATAATTCTGAAAAACATTTCTCAGGAAAGGCCCGGAGGCCACTGATGGGCCCTGCCTCAGCCAGGTCTAGCCCCATCGGCTGCTGTTGTACTTGCCTTTGGAAAGGGCAGTCTCCTTGTGGAGCCCGGGGTCAGCACGTGTTCCAACTTCCAGCACAGGTCATCCAGAAGGAAGCAAAGTTCAGCAGGCCCCAGCTGCACAACTTCACGAGCCTGCAATTATAAGAACAGTCAGTCCCAGGACCCAAATGTAATTGTAGTCCCGTGAAGCTCAAGTTCACCCCCTCCATTTCCAGTTACGACTCCTGTCTTAGTTAACCTCAGGCAAGGACCTATTTGGTAGATGCTAGGCTTTTATATCTCCCCCCCTGCAGGTATGGGGCACTGGTTCTGGTTACTCAAAGCGTGAAGTAAACCTGGTGCCCTGAACATAGCTGAGGCGATGTCAGTAACACTTAACTACTGAGAGAGAACTGATTTATATATATTGAAAATAAGCTCCTAAGAATAAAAAGACGTTTAAGCCCAGAGTCATAAAATTCACCAGTTGAATAATAGTCAAGAAGTAATTTGAAATAATGCCACGTAGCCCAAGAGACTTGTCAGTCTTCCAGTTGGCCTGGGACCTGCATGCACAGAGACAGTTGTCCGTGGAGCAGACCAGGCTGTACTCCAGCCTGCCATCACCTTTTTACATTTTACTAATCTTACGGTAGCCTAACAAAATTAGACTCCAGGTAGACTCAGATGCGTACAAAGAGACTAACAAAATTAAGTACTTCTGCTTTCCACATCCATAATAATGCAGTTCTGTATAAGCTCACAAATGATAAGGAGGATCCTGCCCACTGAGGGCACACCCATGACACCAGTTCCACACTTGTGTTGAGTTTCTGATCTGCTGATGCCTTAAGAGACATGCCTTTTTGCAACATAGGTTTTACTTAAATGTCATAAATTCTTTTTTGTAGGCAAGCTGCCTCTTAGTGTATTTAGCATCCTACAGCTTAGTAGTTTTTAATATTGAAGTCCCTTCCTTTCCTTTTATGCAACATTTATATCACTTTGGTTTTAACTTTGCTACGCTACGTTGTCTGCTGTTCTCAGGAAAGTCCTCTTTATCTCAGTGCCTTGTAGCTGGACCAACACATCTTAACATCAATCCCCTGTCCTTTTTAACAGAGCAGGAGCCAAGGCCGCCGAGAGAGTCAGTCACACACAGCCTTATCAGTATGGTTTCAGGCTGTTCCACTCACCTCTGTGTGCATCTCTGTGTCCAAGACAGACTTTGTCAGCAGCCCACAGTGGAGTACGGTGAACACTTCGAGGTCTAACTCTCGGAAGTACGGGCGATAGCTCTGCAGCTGTGCCAGAGGATTTCCTGTCTCTCTCTCAGCAGCAGTCTGAAAAGGAAATGGCAGGATTAAGGTTGCAACCTGCAAGGCTATAAGACCTTCTAGCTGAAATAAAGCTATTTCTTTCACACCGATGTCTATATTTTGTGCCAGATGGAAAAAAATACCAAGAAGAATTCACGATAGCTAGTAGAGAGACAAGCACATAGAATCAGAAGCATTTTCATTTTGGACTGTACAAGTCACTAAAAATTTTCTAGAAAAAAATAATACTTCGGAAACTGGAATAATCTTTACTATCTCCTTTCTGTGAATCAGTGGGCATTGTGAAATCCATTCTGGACTTGGTGAAAGACCAAGCACCATAAGCACCCATAAGCAACACAAAAGATGAAGGCAAATGGTTTTATCTTTGATAAATACCAGGATGGTAAACTGTGGGATGGTCTATTGTCTCTGGGTGACAATCTGTAAATTCTTAGAGACTGGCTCCACACAACCCTGTCACAGGAGCCAATAAACATTCCATGTGGCTTACAACAGGATTTCTGTATTCTGTCGTCCTGGGCAGGGCATGGTACCTAAGGACTAGTCTGGGACTAGCACTCTGGTTAGGTGAGAAAGATGAGACACATTCCTACCCAAAACTATTTGAGACTTTGCTTATTCCCTGTAACTTAAGTGACTTTGTTATCATATCTGACTCAGTTACATATCTGTACAATGGCAGGGAAGTAGAAGCATATTTGCCTAGCTGAAATTGATAAAATGGACTCTGAATAACATTTATTAGTAACAGCGGTAGAAGTGGGGCCTTCTGGGATGCTTATGAGAACCAGCCCCCAGGATGCTGCCCCGAAGCTAGGCACAATTCCCTGGCTTCTTCCTTTCAGCCAGCACGGATTCTGCATTCCAGACACAATGACAATACTGTAAGAGCTTGGTCGAAAGAACAAGAAATGAAATTCAATAATTCATTTGTTGATAGATTTGGGAACTAGTTATTAGCATGTGATGAAAATGGATAATTTTGAAGATGACTTATCACAAATACATTGATCAAATACCTCAAGGTAAGTTTGCAAAATGAGCACCTGTGACTGAAGCAGACTAGAAGCAGTGGGAGACACGGTCCTTACCAGGGTTTGTATTTTCCAGATTCATTTCACAATTTCTGACCTGAGTCTAGGAATGGCAGGTTATTGCAGTAATCCGAGAGATGGGACACTGGCTTAAAATGGAAACTTTCCAAAGTCGTAACCAGAGAGTAAACAATAGTATTATTGGTAATCCTGCACATTTGCACTGCCCTGAACCACACTGCCTGTTGGAGAGTGGCTGGCCTCTGCAGCAGGCAATTTTCAAAATTCAGATGGGAGGTAGGGAACAGAAAGCAGAATTAAACCACTTGACTGTGATTAACTTTTGAAGTTAACAGTCCCTCTCTCAAAGCTTTTATTTATGCTTCTACATCATCTCCCCTAGCCTCTCTTTCTTGCAAGCGCCCAGGAGCATACACCTACCTTGTCCAGCTCGGAGAGCTCAGTATCAGGTTGGTTTCCCTCAGAACTGTCATCTGCTTGAGAACGATCTGCAGAGCAGGCTTTGCTGCCATCAGCCTTTTTTTTCCTTCCTTAAAGAGAAAAGCAACTTCAGAAACAAAAGCTAAACTGCGCTAAACACTAGACAGCTCTTGCAGTCAGGGAAACGGCACAGGCTGTACTTCGATCAGCGCTAAGAAAGCATGGAGCATGCACACGTTGTGTGTCATCTGTAGCCAGGATCATGGTCCAAAAGAGAGTCAAATGCACTTGGGGATCTCCCACAACCAGCTTTTATTCTATAAAAATCACAGTAAGAATTTAAAGCTAGTCTCACTGTTCTTACAGTAGTTTAAACATTATGAAGTGATTGCAAAAAAAAAATGCTTGAACCAAAATTTAATGTTTCTTTCTCAGACAAACTATTGAGAAAGGAAGAGGACCTGGAAAAGGAAGATAAGACACAACCATAGAAGGGACTTGCAGGGGTGCCAAGCCAACAGCCAAGTAACACAATGATATAATTGCAATGGTTGCCATTGCTGACAACAGTAGAGAGATTCTGACCTGACAGTAGGGACCTGACACACTATGTAGCAGAGAGATCAAAGCAACTGCATTGATTTCAAGTAATTGCACAGGATGTATTAGACCAAACAGACAGACAATAAGTCACCAGGGTGAGGTGACATTCACACAAGGTCCCCAAAGGAATTAAAATGTGACATTTCAGAACTGCTGGTCCCTAAGAGATCAGTTAGGTACAACCTAAAAATAAGGGATTTGCAAAGCAGCTCAAGCCACAGGTTCAGCACCAACCCGGCAAAGGCAGAACAACTTTCTGATGCAGAAAATACTTTGGCAGGTGAAAACAGTCAATGAAAGCTCTGGATTTTCACTGCTAAATGCTAAGCATCAGCTTTCCGAAGGAGACAGACTACCCAACACCTGTTTGGAGTAGGATATTTTTACATCCCCACTTCAGCTGCAACAGGAATTGATCAGATAAGATTTCAAGCTAGACAGACCTTGCCAGGAATTCTGTGTTTTATGCATACAGAAGCGCAATGGCTGCAGTGCAATGTGCCAGTCAAACCTCACATCACATCTGTTTGCTTAAATGTTTTAAACTTTTGTTACCATTCCTTTTTCTCCCTGGACCAACAGCGTTAAGGGATGGTACTGCCTCCAGGCCTTCAGAATCAAAAGTAGCTGGTGGTGGGACATAGCCAGGGGTTGCTGAAAGAGCCAAAATGTAGAAATTGTGTTAGTTCAGCTCATGAATGACAAAATACAGGCAAGATACATATCTAGAGGAAGTACCATACATTGTCCTGGTGAATGTCCCTCTACTCCTATGCATTGCTGTTTTAGCTCTAATTAGCCTTATCATGTCTGCACTGCACTGGAATTATAGCTCTTTGCATTCCTCCAGCAAGAGAGGATAACAAGTGCTCAGCTGTCCTTGGACATCCGTCCACATTGGTGAAGCTTAAAGGGCTGTTCTAGCACGTCTGAGCCTTTTCTGTGCTGGCTCTCGGAGCAGCAGAAAGGTGTTGAGGCTACACATTATTTTAGATGAAGTTGTTCTGTGGGTTTACAAACACAGCTTTCAACGGATAGCTTGTGTAAGGTATGTGGAAGGCGACAGCGTATTCATCATTACGTTTATCTTCTCAAAGACCTTTTCAATGTGAAAGGAGATAATAAGTAAAGGGGGAAGCCATAAACAAGAGCAGACAGACACAAGCCTGATAGACAAGGGATAACGGAGACAATTTCAAAGACTATAAGTCTCCATTTTGTGATTGATGGGCCATTAAGAAACTCCAGACATGGCTTTGGGAAAGGACACCTGGACTTTGTAACTGATAAGATGGGAGGAAAAAGAGGACCTTTTGGATTTGAGATAGCGTGATGGCAGTGGAGAAGGGTAGAACTATGTAAATTAATGAAGGAATATCCAGGGAAGTGGGGCAGGGATGAACAAAGAGGGGAATGGGCAGAAACAGCGGGACTGGCAACGAGTAAACCACTGCTGGTCAGTAGAACTGCCTGATCAGTACACTTGTCTGACTGACCCCTGTGCCTCATCACTGCAGAGTGTCCTATCTTCTTATTAAGTACTTTCGTAACTATATTTCAGTGTAATCTCACTATCTTGTGTGCGTGTGTGCGCGCGCATGCCTCAAGGACTAAATGCCAACTACCGGTGAGACCCATGTGAGTAAATACTGGGCCAGCAACTAGAGTTGGACCACCCTGGGCCTGTGATGTCAGCAACTGGAGTGAGCGAGGGTCTCAGTGTCAGTAGTCAAAGGTGCCATGGTTCTTGGGAACATCTCTACAGGTCCCATTGACTTTGTACATGGAGTGTGTGAGTGTGCATGTTTGCTAGCGAGCAGCAAGCTGGAATAGCCAGTGAGGAGGGGACTCGTGGAGTAGATGAGAGGGCCTGGGACCTAGGCAGGCTACCGTGCAGATGGAGGGGCTGTGCCAACACTTGTGGGATTTGCGAATGTTCCAGTGCTTGTGGCTCCTGAGTGGGAACAGTCAAAGAGACGTCACTGAGGAGGTGACTGAGAAGGACTCAGACAAATTGAAAACAATAGCTGTCTGTGTATGAACTCTTAGGCCACTGTAAAAATGCAGTATGTGTTACTCTATGCTTCCTCCATTGACGTTTAAGAAAATCCCTTTCACTTCACAGCTGGCGCAGGCCCAGAACATACAAATGTTTCATACTCACCTGCCAAGCATTTCCCCAGCACAGTCTGTAGCTCTGTGATGTTCTGTAATCGTGTCAAAACTTTCCCCTTCATCTCAGCATCCTGTTGCTGGCAGAAGGCATTTACAACCTAGAGATACAAACCAAACTCACAAACTTAGGGAGATTTGTACCCACTTTTTACTACTTTTTCTTTTCTGAATAGCATTCTCAATTCCTGAATAAGCACACAACACAGCACAAGTGGCCTGTGTGATCAGATCCAGACTGCACGAACAGAGCTCTTCAGAAGCCCATGAGAACATGGACACAATTGGTGCAGTCTAACAAAAGCAATAGAGCAACACTTACAGATCAAATATTAACTGAAGAGGAATTAGCAGACAGCACACTGTCAGACTCTGTGCAGCTTGTGGCTCTGGAGACCCCTTGGCACTTCCTAGGTCTGCCAGGAAAGAGGCAGTCCTGGGAGAAGAGCAGCAACAGGAAGGACTGGGGATGTGGAATTGCACCAACTCTGACATAGCTCGTGTTATCAGAATAACCCCATCAGGGAACATTCTCGCTGACCATCAATGTTAGCAAATACATGGTCCAAATCTGCTTGAAGGCACTGCATTTCACCCTTCTGTAAGCTCACGGAGTTACAGAACAAAGCAGACAATCACAACTGAGTTCGCAAGGGACCTGTGGAAGCGTTTAGTCCGACACACTGTTCAAAGCAGCGCCAGCTAAAGAGTTGCTTAGAGCCTTTCCTAGTGGAGCACTGAGCACCTCCAAGAAGGGTGATCCCACAGCTTCTCTGTAGGTAACAGAAGACCATAGTAAAAGACCATAATACGCCCTCCCCTCTGGCTTCTCCTCTCCAGGCTGAACTACCTCTGCCCTGCCAGCCTCCCCTCATACGCCGTGTGCTCCAACCCTCATCAGCCTGGTGGCCTCTGATGGACTCACTCCAGAATGAGAACGGGAGCCCCAGACTGGACACAGTACTGCAGGCAGAGCCTCATACATGCCAAGCAGAAGGCAACGATCCATGCCCTTGACCAGCTGGTGACTCGCCTGCTCTCCAGCACGGTGAGACTGGCCTTTCTTTCTGATCCTCCCTTCATAGTTTAGACATATATTACCTCAGAGATTAGACATATATTTGGGGTTTACAGCATCCTCCCTGCAACAGCAAAACTGATTTTCATACACCAAAATGTGACAGAGTGTACAAACTGCAGCTTAGTAGCAGGTGTAAAACTCACATCAGCAAGGCACTCCGTAGAGCCTGCTAGCAGCAGGATAAAGGATAAATGCTAATGAAGAGAAGAACAAGGAGAGATCACCAGGACCTTGCTGGAGAAGGTTTCCAAGAGGCAAGACTCTTCTTCAACAAGAATTGCACCCCCAAAGCCTAAGGTTAGTGTTTTTAAGTGCTACTCCTCAGTGCCACTCCAGAACCTGCAGACAAAGCTCTACTCACCTCACGAAACCAGTTGAGAGCATAGAATAGGAGTGAGCATAGAAATTCCCGTTCCTGCTTGGATAGAGAGTCCAGCTTCCCTGCAGCCTCCAGGTCAGTCAGGTACAGGGGGCAACCTGGGAGACAGCAGGAAAAGAACACATGGGACTGTGTGTGCTACCCATCCTTTGGGCTTTGTGTGGACAAAGTCTCTCACCAAAGCCTGTATCAATTCCAATGGCTATCTGGACTAAGCCTTGTAAGCCACCCAGACAAAGCAATTGTCTCCCCTGCCTCGCTTCCACTTTGCGGGCAAGAGAGCATCTCAGCCTCCTTCACAAACAGCACAATTCTTCCAACAACTGCAGAAAGTCTTTGCAGACCTGGGACAGGAACAAGTCAGCCAGCCAGACGCTATAAAAGGTCCATTTTCCATACCTAATAAGGCGTCAATCTCCTCCAGGCTTCCACTGTTCTGCTCTCCAGTGTAGAGCCTCAGCAATCGAAAACAGGGTGACAGACATATCGGTGACACTACCCTGGGATAAAAAAAATTACAAAAAAAAAATCGAGTAGGTCCTGTGTTTTATACACTTCAGAATGCCCATCACTTTTCCATTATGTCCTATGTCCTCCCCATGCCCCCTTGCCTATGCCTGCTATTTTGCTTCTTGCAAGTCCCAGCCACACAGAGCAAAAACGCACCGTATGGTTAAAAAAGAAAAACAAAATTTGCGATCACCAGTTTTCTGGAAAAGCATATAAGGGCAGAAAACCAGCTGTAATGAATGGGGTCAGAAATGGGGTCAGATTTATTTCTAGTAGAAATCAAAGCTGAATAATTCAGAAGGAACTATAAGAAATTATGCAAAACTAAGCTATGATCAGTGGAGAAACCTCCTTGAACGTTTTGTAGCATGCCACTGCTCACATCCTGAGTGAGGAAAATTAACATTTTTCCATGGATGCATGTAAAGTAGCTATATTTTCTTTCATTTTAGAGTGACCGTGTCTTTTTTTAAGCACAACTAAAACCTCAATGAAATCTTATGACAATAAATTACACAGGATATGAAGGTGTCAGTTAAAAAAAAAGCGCCTTTTATTATTTTTAAATTCAATGTCCTACTGCTTAATTAGACTTTTTTGTTTTAATCTCTTGCATGCTTCCTGTTCCATTCTCCAAAGACAGGGCTCTTATTTCTCAGCCGAATTTCACTTGTGGCTGCATGTTTGTGGCTGTGCTCTGGAGCACAGTCCATGTTGTCCAAGTACAACTGAAGGTGAGAAAAATCGTGTACTGTTGATGCACACTAAGTCCTTAGTGATTCTCTATTTGAGAATTGTTGCTCAAAATATGAATTTTGCTACCTCAAGGTTGCCTGTCCATCTCCATATGGC
This sequence comes from Rynchops niger, assembly GCA_013400035.1. Classification (NCBI taxonomy): domain Eukaryota; kingdom Metazoa; phylum Chordata; class Aves; order Charadriiformes; family Laridae; genus Rynchops; species Rynchops niger. The sequence goes on from VXBH01009931.1 coordinate 710,479, forward strand.
ATTCAATATCACCGTTAACACTAGAAGAAAGAGCTACTATTCTCATATGACAGATGGGAGACAAGGCAGACACAGCATGACTTTCCCAAGATCACCTAAACAGCCTGAGCCAGAACAGACTGACAGTTCCCAAACAGCTTATGCCTCTAGACCTACCTGAATATGTCTAACAGCAAGAGACGGAAAAGAACACTGGAAACCGGTAAATTCTCTGACCAGCTCCTTATCAGGCACTTTGGCAGGCAGGGCTGATTGCAGTGAAGTGCACCAAATGAAAACAATTCCTTTACCTTTGCAGTCATCCCACAGTTAAGTGTCAAAATACCTTTTACTGTGGTTACTCATTCCATCGGTGACCCTGCCAAGCTCACTCAGAGACACCAGTGGTAAGAGGTTAATAGCAATCGCTCCCTGACTTTCATCTTCATCCAGATTATACAAGGGCTTCACTGGGAACAAGAACGAACTGCAGGGAAAGACAGATAAGCTCTCGTTGACAAACTCAGTTCTCAGTGATAGAAAGATCAGAAATACTTAGCCTGTGATTAGCATACCCCTCCACTGTAGGGCTGAGATCCACCACAAAGTCACAGGGAAAGTCCTCCACCAAACTCCTCCCAAACTTGTCCTATAAAGAAAGGAAAAAAAACCTGCTCAGCAAAGAGGCTCAGTGAAGAAAGCTTCAACAGCAGCAGTGGAAAATGCAGAAGATAAGGGCAAGCGAAAGTATCCTGGAACAGTCACAGCAACGAAGCCCACTGCCTGCAAGGACAGCCAAGGTCTGCCTTTAGAGGCAAAGCCAGGAAACATTTCTAAGCATGCACAACCAACTTCTTCCCTTCTCTTTGAACATGGTCTTGTCTACAGGTCCCGCAGTGCTGCGGAGTGGCAGAGCAGCTGTCTGGAAGAGGGAAGCAGCCATGGGAAGTTCTCTGTCCCAAGAGCTGATGGTCAGAATGAAATGGCTACAAAGTGCTGGCGGGTTTATTTCACACAACGTCTCCCATGTCTTCACGTGCTTAAGTTGTCAGAAACAATTAAGGGAGAAGTAGTAGATGTGACAGAGTCTGGACAAACAATGAAAAGACACAAAAAAGTCCGCACAAAAGTTGTTAGAAGAACGTTAGCTTGTTTTTGCATTTCAGTCTTGCAAGGAAAAATGAGAAACCCTCCTTCCTTTGCTTTTCCTCTTTGGAGCACTCAGCTGGACCTCAGGAGACTGGCATTTCACAACTCCCGGGTTGCCTTCCCTCGTTCTAATACAATGTTCCTCCTCTCTGTAACCAGCAGATGCAAAAAGGACTTGTGCCACAAAGAGTGATCAGGTCCACAGCAGCTTTCAATGTTCTTCTGGGCCCCAAGATGGCTTGCTACCCTCCTGGTAGGCACAGCACACGTGCAAAAAAGAACCCCCAGCAAGAAGAAAGAGCTGTCCAGTGGCCTTCACAATCCTCTTCCTATTATCATAAATAACGTTTATTTATTTATTACCATAAATGACTGTGTCTATTCCAAGTCCTTAGGCATCAGATAATAGTCTGACCAGAAGCCAATTTCAATACTACGTTAAAAGTAGAATCTGAAAGAACTTTAATCTATGAAACTTAAAAGCATGCTCTGAAATGTCATTTAATTTCCTTTAAAAGGCTTCCCAGTTGTCAAGTAGAAGTTCACATAAAGGAAGTTGTTAAAGCATAATGAGGAATCTGCCACAATCAAAAAAGCTGAGAGAGCTGAAAGAGGATTTTGTATCTGATCAATCTCTTACAGGAACTTTAAGCATGCCTAGAACACAAAAAAAAAAAAAAAGGAGTTCTCAGACTGGAGAGTGAAATCCTCAAATTGACTCTGTGTTGACTCTGTGCTGCCAATGCCTGGAAAACATCATGTTTCTGAAGAATTAATGTAAGTGAATAAGTTCAAACTACTCTGCAACGTACCAGGAGCTGCAAGTCCAAATTCCCCTTCTGCTTCTCAATCAAACTGGCAAGTTCATCATAGTACAGAGCCAAGACCTCTGGTGTTTGCTCACAGCAGAAGCCCACAAGGTCCAGCAAAGTAGAAAGCTGCAAGGAGAGAGAGAGAGCAGCCTGTAGAAATGGGTAAGGTAAATGGATCCAACTCAAGCTTTTACCTTGAGTCCCTTTTACATTAATTTACTCTGAGGCATATCCAAAGCTTCATCTCTAGAGTAACAGCCCATGGTGACTTGTTTTGCAAAGACACAGTTTTAAGACGGAACATGGGTCTTTTAAGGTCCAGGTCCTGGCCCTGCTCCACCATGAAATAACACAAAAGCGCCTGCCCAGGACCACCCTTAAAGTGCCATCCTAGAAGAAAGTTCTTCAACAGGAATTAAGGAAAAAGGCCAAGGCCAGGCCAACCCTGTAGGGCAGACATACTTTCTCTAGATGGCCTGAAAGGCACAGCTGCCAAGCTGAGAGGGAGGTGAAGGTTGCCTTTGTCTCACTGAAGCAGATTGTCCCGTTTCTTTCCCTTGTGTTTGAAATAACATCTGGATACAAGACTTTCACTAGATGACTGCATGTCCTGGAGTAGCAGCGAGCAATACTAATGGGTGCTATCTTAATATAGACCTTTGTTTCTCCAAAACCATTTTTTAATAGATTCTTGGCTCTGCAGTCAATGTTCAAGAATCCCAGGCTCTGTAAAGGTAACTCCCAGACACACATTCTACTTCAGTTAAGACTGTGTTTTCAGTCACACCTCCTTGCTGACCATATCCTCCCTCTCTCCCACACTGCCCCATTCTTGGTACTCACCTGTCCATCGCGCTCACTGTTCAGCTCCGGTCTCTCCAATGAACTACCATCTCCTTCATTTCTGAAAGCAATTGATAACCTTGCTTTTGTTGCACAACACTCAAGAGATGGCAAACCCGTCACACACACAAGGTTCTCTCTCCAGAAACTGGAGAATTATGTATGAAAAAGATGTTCTTTGGAACACTATTAGGAAAAGACCTGCTGCTGTTTGGGACCCTCGGGACAAGACAATGTCTTCTTCGAGGATATGCTTTTTCTAACCTGTTGAAACCTACACCCTCTAGTCACCCCCTCTTCTGAAAGCCATGGAGCCTCACCTTACCAGAAGCCTAACATTTGTAGTTGTACATTAGGACAAATACTTAAAATTCCTGCTGCTTACTTGCAGGGTTCAGAAAGGTACTTTTTCCTCTGATAATTTGGCTTTCTAGTCTGTCTCCTTCAATCTTTTTCTGAGGAATTCAGACAGGATGCCAGTAAGGTACACCACGATCCAATGCGGTGCAAAGATATTTTTCAAGTGCCAGCAGATTTTCCCCATGCATTTGGGTCAGACTTGAGTGGGAAGGAATTTCTCTACAGGGAAATTCAAGCAAACAGATTCCCTGGGTATTTACTCCTTGTTTCCGAGGCACAGAACACGCTCCAACTGCTGGGATCATTTGTATGCACTTTACCCAGCAAACTCCCTGCCACCAAAGGTGCCTTGATGCACTGATGACCCCACGGGTTCTTCTGGTTTTTTTCCCCACTCTAATTCTTATTTTCTAAATCTCCTCTTGAAATAACTATATTAACCTACCCTGCTTAGACATGAACCAGTGCCTTTAAATTAGTGAGTCTGATGTCAGTGCTATAGCAGCAACCATAATGAAGTCCACTGACTCAGGGCCTGGACCTAAGATGGGCTTTTCTCTTCATGTAATAAACAGCAAAAGCATTTTATTAATAAGCGCAAAATCAGCATGCTAAATAATGCTTCCCAACACCAGTCAAATTTTATTTTCCAATTGCTTTAATCTTTGCCCCAGATCTTATCAGGACTTTGGCTGGTTTACGAATGATGTTTATAAATTATTTATACAGTACATTGGAAATTGTCATGCCAATGCCCAGCACAGCAATAACAGTCTTTCTCCTTACTTCTCTTTTAGATTTCCCTGTATTCAAACATGCAGCACATCAGGTTATTCAGTCTAGTGTCAGAAGCTGATCTGCAATCAGTCCACCACAGTGTTCACATTTTTTTCCAAGCAATAGCTCCTGCTGGTGCTAGTCAAGGTATCCATGAATAGGCATTAACAAGAAACTGGGGATGCCTTTGAGATTAGCAGCAGGTGAGGAGTATTGAACGGGTTGTAAGACCAAACACCACAGTCTGTAGAAAAGAGTTTTAAGTTCCTGGATTCCACCAAGATGTGCATAAGCTTGAAGGCAATACCCCTTTTCTTTGTTCCACTCCAGGTTTGGCCTGAACTGAAAGCATGTTAAATTCAGCTTTGCTACATTCTCTCTCACCTTTTTAATGCCACGCTGCCTATCATGGTAACAGCACCAATAATCCCCATTTGTTTGTGATTGGGAACTGTGCTGGAGAGCCATTTCCTGATCACCATGTGCATATCATCCTAAAAAGAAAGATATAGACCATGTCACCACAGAGGTACTTGCATGCATCACTCATAATTCTATTGGCATCATCACCTAATTTCATCTCCAAAAGCTGCTGGGGGATGGTTTATTGGGATTCCAGGTTTGCAAAAGGAATGCACATTCTGTGATTTCCTTTATTATGAAAATACTGGTCACAACTCTAGGCAAGGCTGCAAACAGCATTAAAAGTGACTCACTTTGACTTTGCTCTAATTACTACACAGAACATGTAGTTGCTCCAGGTTTCACCTACAATTAATAGAATATACTAAAAAAGTAGCAGATGGTCTTGGAGCTCTTCACAGACAAACAGCAGCTGCAGAGCTGCCCTCCAAAACGCCATCAACTTCAGGAGGCTGAGGGATGGAGCAGCTTTTGGTGAAGGTCCAAAGAGACCTGTAAGTAACAGCACACCAGACACCTGTGATGAAGACGTTTCTCATGCTGCCTCCCTTGTGTGTGCCCACACCCCTGGGTGTGGGCAGGCATAATTGTAAAGGCTTCTTTGCAGCAGCTCCAAAAACCCACAGCAGGTCTCAATGCAGCATGCTCTATTTCAATGGCTGTGTCAAGCAGCTGCACTTTCCCAAAATGGGCACAGTTTTGAAGACTTCTGAAAGTCTGGACCACTAATAATAGACTAAGAGGTCTCCTGACACTGAGAGCATGAAGCATACTCAGTCGTAGAAGAGTGATGCTTCAGGAAAGTTGTGAGACCAGTCTTCTGCATGAGAAGTCTAATACTTGACAAAGAGGCAAAGCACAGAAGAGTGTGTAGCAAATCAGCCACAGGAATCCAAGCTGCACCTGCACTGCTAGCAGAGAAATGCTAATCAAGAAAGCTGCCATCTTGAGATGAGGATGGAACAGCTGACCAGAGCCTAAAACAGGACAATCACCAAGTTGTCCAGAATAATGCCTCTGACAAAGGGATATGGTCTACCTGATCCCTTAAACTGACAAACTGAAGGTGAAAAGACAGAAACATTAGCTAAGCAGACAATCATGGTAGAGGGCTGCCAGCTTCCCAATATCTAAAAGTAGGTATCAGGAATTAACTGATTTCAGAGCAGGGATGTAACAATGAATGCACTAAGCAGAAAACCCATTTATTTTAGCCAGTTAGCAACAGTCCTATTGCTAGCTTAAACAGCGACCACTGTAGAAGAGCAGCAACCCCGTTAGGAGGAGCACCAGTCTCAGACTGCAACAGAGCATGTGTGAGAACTCAGAAGCAGCTTCATAAAAGCAGCAAAGATCTTGCAACCACTGAAAAACGTTATGGAATCCAAACAGCCCTGGTTGCATCGATTCTTATTAACTCTCCCTACTGGTCCTGCAAAGGAGGAGGTTGGCCCATACAGGGGTTGAAAGCTGCATGGAAGCACAAACTCTGATCAGAGAGGGGTCTTGAGACGGAGGGAATGAAGGTTTGAATTATGCTATGCAAACTGCTATGCAAACTACCAGTGCCAACAAGATCAAACTAGTAGCAGAGAAAAGGATAGTACATTGTTATGCCACCTCTTCTTGACCTTCACTAGGCAAGGTGCCTCTGGAATGACCTATGCAGTGCAAGGACAAAAGTCTAATCTGCCTGTAGAGATTCTCGTGTCCAAGAGGCATGAGTTCTAGAAGTACAGTTAAGAGAAGCAAAGAGGAATTTGGTTCCCAGGATACTGTTTTCTTTGGTTACCTACCCCTGGAGTCTTTGGCATCACAGGACAGAGTCAAACTGCCAACCTTGGACCCCCACAGTCACAAACTCTCAGCTCAGAATCAATTCTAGAGCTTACAATCCTCCCCTTCTTTTTGCAATTTATGAGGGTGACAGGCAGAACACTTCTTCCTGACAAGTAGTCCTTCTGGGCTGCAAAGTCACCTTGTGCATTGCCAAGGCAATTTTCACAAGTTGCATGTAAGAAAGAAAGATGTGGGGGTACGTGGGGGAAATTACTGAGGAAAGCAGTTCAGAAAGCAGCTAAACCTACCATACAATTGGAAATTTTGGCAGTGAAGATCTCCATCTTAACAGGCTGAGTGGGAAGAAATTACTTCAGACATGCTGTTTTACATGCCATAGACCAATCAGGAAGAGATGAAGAGCAGTTTTCCTTCAGTCTCAAGCTAGCATGTGCAAACATGCCCACAACTAGAAACTCTGCAGGGACTCAAAGACAGACAAACAGTCCTAATTTTGAGGTGCTGAGCTTTACAAATGGGAAGATTTTAAACCCAGACATCTCCACTGTGGAATAAATATCTTTGAGGTATTTCTTTATCTGATCACTGCCATGCTCAAGGAGCCAGAAATCCAGACAAAGGTACCTGACACCACCTCTATTATGCTGCAACTGAGTCATACAAAGTATCCTATGTAAAATTAAAATGAATTTAGACAGACCAGGTTTGATAGCTTCTTGTGTTTAAACCAGAGGCACAAAAGGTGTAAAGTCTACTACCTCACAGCGGAGTCCTCTGTTCTGCGTAGTGCAGTTCTTCTAACACGAGTGTCTTCGCTGTCTCTGGTGTACAAACATCAAGCAGCTGAATTGAGATGAACATCTCAGGGAAGAAGCTGAACTATGCTTTCTGAATGCTTCCAAGTGATGGAGAAACAAAGCTTCACAAAGAGGCTACTGAATTTACACTTTTGCAAGTCTTCAAGGCTAAGCTAGACAAAGCCACAGCCAACCTGGTATCATGTTGGTGACAACCTCACTTTGACTGGGAGGTTAGAGATTGCCATCAGTCCCCTTCCACCAACGTTTCTATCAACTCTACCTTTCTTAAATGTGCAAGAGAAGAGGACCTCTCCAGAAAAGATGCGAGATATGCAGGCACTGTGATAAGCCCTTCCTATACAGATTGGAAAAATCTGGATCCACAAACTGGCTTGCAGCCAGCTGGGAAGAAGAGAATTTTAAGCTGAAAGACATGCTGACATCAATCACTGTTCATGGATGAGGCCACTATTTGCACAACACAACCTCTGGAAGTTAATCTAGCAAAAAGGACCGAGGCACAGCCTGAACTCCTTTCTGTTGTGTCTCTGCTTACCTGAATATAGCTTCCTTCTTGCCTCTGGCTGAATGCTAGTGTGCTGAGAATGTAGAAAAGCTTCCGGATCTGGCATGGATTCAGTTTCTGTGTGGAGTCTAAAATGGTCTGTAAAAGAGAAGCCACAAACTAGATCAGATATACCAAGAATCCCTTTCCGTGTTCCCAATAATACACAATTGTCAACTGCAGGGAAGCCAATTAACTTTACCTGTTTTGTACAGGCAGGAAAAAAAGCTATGTTCAAATTAAATAAACATAAATGCAGAACTATTGCTCTGTCCTCAATTATTGTAGTTTATCAGAGGCTGAACAGCAAGAACAATCAGGCTACCATAAGCACTTTGGGATTGCTCCCATCTCATTAGTGACAGCTATTTATCTTTTATCACAGGTTTGGTCACAGCATTCAAAGTATTTGACAAAATGAACATTACAGGGTTTTGTTAATATTTCCATTTCAAGCCCTGTAACAGCCAAGTTGTTAACAACTTAGGGTGGACTCTTCTGTGCTGGCTGGCATCCTCACGATATTACTTCTTCCAGTGCTTCAGTGGAAACAGTCCAACTGTTTCCCAGAGCCATGCTAGCTTTCCTACCACTGACATGGCATTTTGCTGCCATTATGTTTCTCCTACTACCAGCCAACCTCAAGCAGAATTTGGAATGAGGTGTTGAATTTGACAGGATTAGATAAGCACCTTTGCAACCCTCAAGAAAATTCACTCAGTTTTAAGATTAAAAAAATAGCCGTTTGGCGAGATGATCTGTGCTAAGATCTGCATGTTCTCTCTGTGCTGGAGAGGCTCCAGCTCAGTGTCAAATACACCGTGCATCCTCAGCTCTACAGATCTTTTTACAGGTAACTGGCTCGTGTCTCAGTCACCTGTGAGATGCATGCCAAACATGGTACACTGCCGGACCCTGAGGTCGGGCCAAAGCACTGATTAATGTGTTTCACATACAAGCATTGGTAATGCATCAAAGATTGGCCCGCAGTGGTCTGCCAGCACAAGAACATGCAAACAAGGTCAGGAGGAAGATCAACAGGTCTCAGCAGACTGCTGTGACCAAGTATCCCCCATCACACTTCTGATAATGCATTCAATTATGAGCTGGAGTTTTAGGTTGTCTCTTTCAAGAACTACTTTCAACCCTGAGTCCTTATCACACCCTCCCTCTGCCAGGATGCAAGTGAGTCCCATTTCTTCCTGTTAAACCCATCAAATGTGTGACAGATTGAATTGCAAATTCTTATGGCAGGTCTTCATGCCTTTTTAGCACATTTAAATTTATCAATCAACCAGCTAAACAGCAAAAAGTATACAGCTTTCCCCCAGTCTGTACTTAAACTTACAGAATCCACCGACACCAAGTGGGCATCAAAAAAGTCAGAGAGGCGGGGGGAATACACATACCCATACTCTACAAGGACTCTTAAATACAGGATGTCCTTAAGCTACAAATCAGCACAGATGGGGGGGTGTTCAAGAAAAGTACTGCTACATGCTTGCCTTGCTGTTTTGCTCTTCTCTCAATCTCCACTTTTACTACTTTTGGAAACAGGCAACCGGGCAGGCCTGACCCTGCCTGTCACTCGTAGGAGGTAAGAACTCAGTTTTTAATCCCCATTGAGTACTTTCTTCTTTTAGGATATAAGTCTTTTCCTATCCCTGACAGGAGTTCTGCTTTAGGATTCAAATACTGGCTGAAGTACTGTCAGTCTTTCAATGTGGTAGAACAGGCAGTCCACAAGGGGGGTCAGGTTTTTGTCAAGTATTTTAAATAGCTGAGGTTAATAAAGACAGCATTTTCCTTCTGACATAGGTGTCATTCCACACCTACAATTTAAGCATTCTTCGGTTAGAGAAGGGTAACTTTTTTCTTTGTCTATATCAATTTCCCCTGTCAAAAAAATCATGCAGTCCTATCTTACAGCTCACCCCTTCGTAGTAGATACCTTTCACTTCTGACCACTGCATTTCATGAGACAGATAGCTTTACAAGTACGAGTTGTTCCATTACCCCTATTTCTGAAAAGCACCGACCTATTCTGGAACGGGGGCAAAGTGGTGTAAGGCTCTGAAACGTAGTATGCCCCCAGAAATAGTCATACCTTCACGAAGGTGGCATAGCGCATCAGAAGGGATGTGTGCAGCGTCACCAAATCAGTGAGCACATCCAGAGAAGTGTCCAATTCTGTCTCATTTCCACTGCACACGTGAGTCACCAAAGCAGTCACAACCTCCTAAGGAAAAAGCCCCCAGAGAAACCACAGTGAAATGTCAACAGAAAAAAGTCTGCTCTGTTCTGCTCCTACAGAACATGTTGATCAAGTACAGATAATCACCCTGAAACTCAACCATATAATTTTAAGTCCCTTCTCAGTTTGCTCCTTAATTCCCAATATCCACAATACTATTTCTCGCTGAGCCTGAATTTTACTCAGTTCTAAAAGATCCCATGATTACATAAAGCAGCTCTTCGCCAATTTTTTCCTGCCTGCTCGCTAACACTGCTGCAGCTTCTGCTCTTTGCTACCATCACATATGATGATAAAAATCCACTGTATTTTCTTAGGTGCCCAAAACACTGCACCTTACCTAGGAATACACTGCCTCTAACTTCAGCAGTTCCAGCACCCTAGTGATTTTTATCACCAGCAGTTCAGAACTGACATTTTTGTTTCAAAAATCTTTTTATGGCCTTACTTCAGTTGACTTCTAGATAGAGATCTCTCTCCACTCCCATCCACTGTCTGTGGCTCTGGGTCTTTTCTGTGTCACTAATTGCTAACACGGCCTCTTTTGAAATTCTTAACATCTCCAAATATTACTAGACTCACTAGGTTGTTGCAGATGACGTTGTATGCCTCCATATCTCAGGTTTTTCCCAGTTACTTTTTTGTTTGTCTATTTGTTAAGTTTGCTGCTATAAGTAATAGATACAACACTGGAAACAGTCTTAATTATAAGCATATTCTGCCCCCAAAAGTGCAAATACATTCAAAAGCTTGTGCAAGGTTGTCTTCAATTCCTAAATTTTCTGATTTCAGCACATCGATAGGAACTTAGAGCTGAAAGCCTGTGTTTATTTTTTATTTATTAGTCTGTGATTATTTGAGTATGCAGAAGTCCAAGTTACTCAGAGCTCTGAGAGAAATCTGTGTAAACTTTTTCATCACAGTAAGTTATCTAAGGAAAGGGAAACAAGTTTCAGCACAAACTATAACAATGGCTTTTTAAAATAGAAGATGCTCAAAGTGAGTAGGCTATACAGAACAGGAAAATGGATTAATGAATGAAACTCCTAAACCAGATGCCATCCATCACACTATACCTGCTGGCAGTAAGAGTCAAAGGCTGCAAAAGCTTGTTTGTACATGCAGCTGCCAAAGGAGACTATGGCTGGGTGTGCAGAGTGCAGAAAGGTCTGAGCAAGTGCTAGGATCGAAGGGAAGAAGTCTTTGATAACCTGAAATACAGACATCATGAAAGAGGAGATTATTGCTGCTTGTTTTAAACACACTTTGTTCTCTAAATAAAAAATGTTCTACTCGTATTCCAAAAGCTTTGTCTAGTTTAGTAGGCGCTTTCCTGCCTTCTCTCTCGCACAATCAGGCAATAAGAACAGATAAGGCACATCAGAACAGGTTTCTCCAACCTTCTCTACACAAATAATTTACAGATTGGTTAAGAAGCCAAGCCGCAGAGCTCACAGCAGCATATCCCTTCTGGCTGACGCCAGGGAAGTCACATTACAGCAAAGTACCACTAAATAAAACCCCCAGGACAGGCACATCCTTGGCCTTCCTTTAACAGAAGGAATACGCTACATCAAGATACTCAGAAAAATCTAAGTTAACTTTTAAAGTTAGCTTAATTACACAGAGCTCTTGTGAACAACAAGCTCTTATTCAGATGTAAAGTGGCCTAATTTACTTTATCTTGACTTATTCTGGAAGGGCGTAAAACTAAAAACTGAACTAAACCCACTTATATTCCAAATAAAACGTGCCTACCTAAGACATTATTATAGTTCAATTAATTTTAAATTCATAACTCAGTGTTTCTCAACTGCCCTCTACCTCTGACAAGCAGCATTGTGTCATTTTTTATTGATCTTTTCAGTTTTCTTATAGTAAACAGTAATTTACATTCCATTACATATGCCCAATATATATACACACATATTTAGACCTAGAAACCATTACACTTGAAGAACAGTGCATGCAGACATATGACCTTCTAGAAGTACTGCAGGAGACAACAGCATGTCTGGAACACACAGTAGAGACCTTGGGCTAGACCACATCTCTTAGGCTGAGAGGGTTTGCACACAAATAAAAAGCCCATCCAATTCTGAGGAAAGCTCATCTCTAAAGAAACCACGTGACAGTTACAACAGAGGACATGTGCCTTGGGAGACTGATCAGGGACCAAAAATTTAAAAACAGAAGCGTACACAACAGGAACAGTATTAATAATGCAGCACAGGGTTAAATCATCATCTGATAAGATCTTTGAGACATAAAAGAGAAGAGGGAGTCCCAAAGAAGAATCAGCACTGACCAGTGAGTGATTTTGGAAGGCATTCTGCATCAGCTGTTCCGGCATGCAGCCCAGTCGAATTTTGCTCCTCATTACTTTCTCAGTTTGCTTCCTGTTCTTGGTGTTTGTAGAATGGATTAGCAGCAAAACTATCAGATCCAGAACCTTTATGAGGAAATAACCACCAATCATAATGCTGAAAAGATATTAAACAGTCCAGACAACTACACACTTTGAAATCAAAACCAAGAAGAAAAGCAAGAGCTCAAAAAGCTCCGACAGCCGCAACTGTAGGAAAACCTCCTCAGTCCAAGAGGACAGAATTAAAGCAGGATAACTCTGTTCCGTGACATTTAGAATTAAGAATAACAAAGAAAATGGATAGCTGTTGTACTAGGAACAGAGGAACAGAGACTAGGAACAAGTCAAATACCAAAAGAACCACCCATGCAACAGAAAAATCTCTTAATCTACAGCCACGAAGAAAGCCCTTGAAAACACCAGCAGAAGACGACACAAGGGCAGTCTCAGAAGTTTTACCTTATGGTCAGATACAGATGTGCTGTTCTCAATAGCCTAAGAGGGAAAAAAAAAAAACAAGAAAGATGTTATGCTAGAGTACAATACTACATTCCAAAAGGAAATGAAAAAAGGCAGACACCAAAAGAAATACTGCTCACAGATTTCTCTCCTCTACAACATGACAGCTATCAAAACCAGCAAACTGGACCTTGCCAACAGCAGAGAATCCAGAAGGCACTCAAAAAAACAGCACAAAAATTCAGTTTTAATGAGGACTTTCTCAAATAATATCAGACTTGAAAAAGGAGCTAAGGTACTGAGCAACAAAAGGCTGAGAACAAGAAACAGTCTCATGATTTACACTGAAATGCAATTTAAGATTAAATTTAGCCCAATACTAGCCAATATTGATTTCTTGCTGGACATTTTCAAGCACCTTAAGTCTTCACACAGCTCAGTCTCAACATACAGGTATATACATTTTGCTCTCTTGCAGATAGGAAAAAAAAAAAAAGAGAGATTATTTTTTTCCCCAAACTCCCTCGTAAACATGCAGAACCAGGTTTATCCTGCATTTCAAGATGTGGGGTCTCTACAGTGGAGCCCATGGGCCATCTTGCAAGCACTGTGAAATCAGGAAGAAAGCAGACTCCTGAAAAAGCACTGCTAATTTGGAATACAGAATTAAATTTGTCTTTTGATATCACATTTGATTACAAGAAAGGCTCACGCTCAACATGGGAGAACAATTGCATAAGGAAACAAGGATTGAAGCACCTTACCTTAATCCAAGCTTCAGAGACATCTTTCTGAAATCTCACAGCTAACTTGATCACATCAAAAAGTAGCTTCACACAATTTTGGCTGGTGGTTACTTGACTCATGGAAGAGCTGTAAATGATTAGAAAGGAGGAGACTCAGTCATTGTAAATACGGTAGTAAAAGGAACAAAGCAGCCCAGCAGTCATGGCAGTTACTTAAAGCAGCCATTCTCTAGATGGAATGCTCTGGCAAGGACAGGGAACGTCAGAAGAGAGTTTCAGAAAAGGGTGGAAGCAGAGGTTGCAGAATCAACCAAAGACATACTGGTGGGAACTTAAAACAGATGAACTAGCAGCAGCATTATTATAAATGGAGCTGCATACACCTGTGCAGACGTGGATGCAGATGGCTCAAAAGGAACTACACGCATGGCAGGGGAAGCTGGCTCCACAAGGATTGACAAATGTGTTATATTAGCACCAAGCAGAAAGGAATAAAGATGTCAGCACCTTTACATGGGATAAATTAGGCTCATCTATGTAACCATGTGTGCTAGAGAGAACACATAAAGATGAGCCAAAGTTCTCTTATCCCATCTTACCCTTGGAGAATCATGTAAACTGGCTCAAGTACCTGGCCTGGACTTGGCTTTTTAGCTTCTTCTGGGAACCTAGGATCTGCAGAGGCAGAACACATGATGACAGATCCAAGCTCTTACGAAGATCAGAAATCACCTGTAAAATACAAATCCCTGCACTGTAACATATGAGGAAAGAAAAAGTTGAGGAAAAGAAAACACAACCTCGCACAGTAACCTTAAAATTACAAATCGAAGCCTCATGCATTTGTAAAGACTTGCAAGCACCTGACCATGCTCCAACTTTTTTTTTTCCATACTTCGAAAGTGAACCAGCCACACTTTGTTCTTCACTGTCATGCACATGCATGCAAAAAGCAGAAGAGGATTTCTTAAGAGTTACTCCATGAAATTCCCACCTATATCTGCTCTATGTTGCTGTGAACTAGTTTTATCCTGTTTAACAGCAGAGCAAGATATACGACAGCCACAGGAATTCTGGGGCATGTGAATTTACCAATTTAACTTCTGTCGAATTGTAGTGGATCAGCACAGACTGGGTTGCATGTTATACACATGCTGTTTTCACAGTGGTTTCCCCGAAAGATTTGGGCAGGTCACAATCCACATCTGGCTTAAGCTGAGGCTTTCTCCAAGTATGAAAAAAGCATGTTCAATAGTTCAGCCAGGCTGCCGCGACAAAACACATCTGGTTCATTTAAAAAAATATTCTGAGTATGTTTCCTTAAATAAAGCAACTTCAAAAACTGAGGGAGCTTACATCTTAGAATGAAACCAGTTCTCCAGCAGGAGAACCATTCTCGTAGGGATGTTTCCAAAACATGATTTAGAACAGAACTTGGTGGAGCAAACAAGAAGAGAATTACCAAGTTGCAGTCCCATGTCCATATCCCATGTTGGATATTTCTGGAATTTAAAACCCTTAGAAGGTCTGTACAATGCAAAACGCTTAGATAAAATTCAAAGGGTTGAAGTTGCCACCTAACCAGAGTTTTTTCAGTCTAAGAATTTAACTCAAGATAATTTGACTGCTGTCAGTTATTTAAGCCATTTACACCAAAAGAAAAAATAATTCTAAGAACAAATGAGAAAAATTTGCAATAGCCAGCAGAAAGGAGGAGGTTTCAACTCTCATGCCTGAAAGCAGAACCAAATCCATGTTAAAAGACAGATATAGTTTCTACATGTACTTTAATTCTTGGCAATATTGAAGATTTTACTTGGACGCATTAAAGCATACACCTCTGTGTGTGAAGCAAGTGCTCTCTGTTAAAACACACACTAGATTGGACAACTTATTGGTCTTTAGTATAGAGAAAATACTATACCTCTACTGCATCTGCTGCCTTGACATTATGGAGGATGAATTTTACTACTACAGGTAAATCTTCCAGTTTTACAGAAGGCACAATGGTCATGGCAGACTGCCGCACCTGAGGAGAAAGCAGTACTGGATCAGCTGTAAGGCTGTGGTTCACAGAAACATAGTTATATTAGTGGGAAGGAATCTTTGGTGGCTTACAGTCCAGCCCTCTGCTCGGAGCAGGCATATTGTCAGCACTAGATCAGACTGGCCTTGGCATTGCTGAACGGGTCTTAAAGATACCCAAGCATGGAAGAAAGCCCCCAAGCCCTGCCACCTCTTTGATAATTTATGTCAGTGCTGCAGACCCTAACTCATTTTTCCAAATGTCCAATCTCAACCTCCTAGACTGGCATTTGTGGCCATTGCCCCTTGTCATTTCACTTGGCACTGCCAAGAGCTTGGCTTCATCATTTTTTAACTGGCTTTCAAAAGGGAAAAGCATGGAAGAGGTGTAACCTGGCACGCAGCACTAGCCCTTGTGGACTATGTAAGATAGTATTTCATGAAGTCAAATGAACCGATTTTATTCTATACTTAAGAAGCCCAACTGCAAGAAGTGCAACAATAAATCATGTCCAGAAGACCCAAGGCACACCATCTCTTATCCTTTATCAGCATTCTGCAGAGAAAAGCTATAATCATGCAATTATCTAATTATCGGTCTGCCTTCACGTAGAATATAGCAGTCTAGTCTGGTCACTTTTCTCCAAAAAAGAAATAATGACAATAAGCAAGTTTAAGATGGGCAGTAAACATTTACTGCAGCAGGACAAAGTGCTTTTCCATTCGCTAAAACAGTTGTGTTTGAAATTTCTGAATGCATACTGTAACAGCCGGAAAACTTCTCTCTGCTCCTCGCTGAACCCCTCATGCATGTTTCCAAAAACAGTTTTAGCTTCTCTGACTCCTTCCCAGTTTCAGCAAGCTTGGGAGTTTTGAAGGCCTATAGGAGTCAGGTTTAGCAAAATACTTTGACTGACCACACAGCTGTAGTTCTTGGGTTGCCAAGCAGGGGATGGGTTCTGCTCAACTGCTCAGTAAAAGCTCTTACCTCAGTCAGAAGATCTGCATCGAGATCCAGATGAGAAAGGGCATCCAGGATTGGAACTGTTAGCCGTCTGCCCTGTTTTAGTAAGCAGCTGATACACAAGAAAAGAAACCAAAAGATCCTCTTAATAGAGCCATGAATGGATCTTTAGTAAATTGTATGATTCCAGTAGTTTTTGTGGTCACTGCAAAAAAATCTCTGAAACTGACAGCTGGCATTATGGAAAACTTGTTCCCTAAATAATCACTCCTCTGAACATGCTGAATTGTGATTCCAAGGCTGCTGATTAGAAGCAGATATGAATAATCTACCTTTTTCAAATCTTGTAAAAACAGGGAACATGGACAAAGACCTGGTACAAGCCTCAGGCAAGAACCTGATAATTGGAAGGTCCTGGGTCCACTATAAATAGAAAAAATTAGTGAGATTGCTGGTATGTGATTTAACCATACATATCATTTGGGCCTGATACCTTCTAGCCACACTTCTGTCCCATGGACAGGCCATCAGCAAAGTGTAATTGAAATTGCCACAAAAAACAGGGACTGAACCTGTCTCGTGTGACCTCCTCCCTAGTGATCCTAGTCACAGTATTTGCTATTTGCTCTAAGAATTGCAAACATGTAATGAAAGGTACAATGGGCCTAACCAGACAATCCATTTAATTCAGCACCCTTTTTCCATCACTGGTCACTAAGGAACTGACTAAGAATTGGACAAGTATTTACAAATGCTTCCTACAGAAAATGGTCTGGCTTCCAGCAAGCTGTGGTTTGGTATCTTCTTGACCAAGGGACTGCAGCTGTGTTTAACACCTTCGTGGACTTTCCTTTCCTGAAATTCATCTAATCATTCTTGGCTACCATCTAAGTTTCTTCTAAACTTTCTGTAGCAAGAAAATCTACTTCAATTGTGTTAGTTGAAAAAACACGTCATTTTCCATCTCCCTGGTAATTCTATTTATGCTCCTTAATTCATTACAAAAAACAATGAATACTTTTCCATATCAGAAATGAGTAGAGGCTATTCAGAACATGGAAATAAATATGTCTTGCTGATACTGTTTAGATTCTCAGCTTTGGAAAAAATACAAGTAGAGAAAACAGAAGTCTGAGGAGTTTGATTAGCATAAAAAAATTAATTGTATGGAGCTTTTTTATCTAGAAGCTGAGCCAGTAAACTGAGAATGGAAACACAAAGCTACAACTACTTTTGAGCACGTACGAGGAACAGGATGCACCACTTGCAGGTGTAAGCCGAAATAAAGACCAGGGGTTTGAAAAGACAATTAACACCAGCATAAATGTAAGTGATCTGTGTAATGCTAAGAATGAGACACATTGATGTGAATAATTAAATATAGGGTAAGACTACTGAAAAAAATGATTGTGCAAAATGAATACACTATCAAAAAAGACCGATAGAAGGGCCAGCTTAAGGTAGTGCTCTCTGGGAGGACAGCTACCGGCATTAGGTCCTCCTGTTCTTTGGGTCAGTAAATACACTTAAGAATCATATATAAAATAGCCAGAAAGTCCTGCTTCATTCACACATTTACTGTGTTGTGGTTTTTTTTCTAATTAATAAAAAGCAATGTTGACCCTTACTGTGGTAGAATCCAAGCCAAATCAAAAGCTGTCTATAGTAATATCCAAGGGACTGATCACAGACTGATCCAGCAAAAGTAATGAGTACTTAACTGGATTCTACCTGTATTGTATCCAGGTAGTTAAGAGTTTAATAATTCTTTTGATAAAAGCACTTTTGGAGCATTAGACCTCTCTTTAAGAGGATAACAGCCCAAATGAAATATCCTAGGCCAGTGCTTACTGTCCCTGATTGTAACCATTAACAGGAACAGACTGTTCTACTACTTCAGTCAGGCCTGGTGCAACCTGCATTAATGCATTATGTCCTTTTCTGCTAAGTGCAAAAGGGAAGAAGAAAAACTCAACAAAAAACTCAGCAGAATCATCTGTACCTGAGCTCTTTGGCAACCTCACTTTGCTGGGAATCCTCCAGGATCTCAGGTAAACTCGTGATTATATCATGCTGGATTGGTACCGGAGAGACACTAATCATCTGCATTAACTTCTTGACAAGATCCTGCAGACAAGAGGAACACTTGTAAATTGCAGGAGTCTTACCACGAGCGAGCGGTTCATTAGCACAGCAAGGATATTATGCATATAAGGTCACTCCGCAAGACGTTTGTCTGGATTTACGCCAATTGTTCCTTAACTCATTGTCCTGTTTAAGTCATAAATTGTAGTAGAGACTTTTATGGAACAATGGTTTTTTACAGGTAGGACACAACTATCTTGGTGAGCAAAGGAAACTGGGAAACACAAAAGCAATCTTCTCAGTGTTTAGTGTGACTTCTTGATTCAGTTCATTCTGGGACTCTCTAGTAACAGCCCTCCAGTACAAAGAAACACAAAGAGACTGACTACCGACTGACTGAGGGAAAGAAGGAAAAAAACCACCAAAGCAGGAACAGAGAATTCATCCTCAGATGATTGCAAGTATCCAGTATCTCTTGTTAAAATTAAACAAGAGGGGATTGTAACTTCTTGCCAGCAACATCACCCATGTGGATACATACATACAGATACAAATTTATGACAAATGAGAGAGAGCAAGGGAAGAAGAAAAATAGTAAAAGGCAATGTTCAAAAGTCACTGAAGGCAATCATAATAAAAGAAAGAATTAAACCGCTCCTTCAGCATGCAAATATAAAACCAACATCCATTCCCATTAGCATAATAATTGATCTCATCCCACCTGAGAGAAGTTCCAGAAGTTGACTGGAAAAAGCATACGTGTGATTGCACCACCAGTACCCACCTGGCTGTCAAGAAGTCTGTCAAGCCATTTAAATTGATTGACAATGAGCCGGGGAAAATTTGTTCCAAAGGTGCCCACGCTAAAATGGCAGAAAGTGAAACACACGGTCAGACCTACAGACAGACTCAAAATCTTTGCTGCTGGTCAGCAAGACCATGAGTTGCAATTCAAATTAACCAACTATCAGAAACATATTATGAAAATATTATTAACACCCCAACAGATTTTAGCATAATCTAGGAAGAACCCTACTTCTTACTTGCTATGCCAACAAAGCAGGGATACTACCAGCCTGTTTCAACACACCACCACCACATGCTGACAAACCTAGATATCAATGAGACCATCCTGACAACCTCCTCCTGCTGCAAAATGGACCACTTATTTCTGGTTTTCATTTCCATTTTCAATTGGTCATTAATACATAAAAAAACCCCTTCACTTTTCTCACAGCTTGACAGATGAAGGTAACACCATCCGTATCTAAAACTTATTAAAGGGTTCACAGCACAATTATCAGCTTATCGCTTTTACACTCAAGACCCTTTAGAATTCTTGGGTGAAAACAATTCAGTCCTTGTGACTGTGTTAAACCCTTCTCTAACAAGATTTCAGTCTGAGACAATTTCTCAGACTTAACCTCTGTACAGCATTTGTACATCCTCCTTGATGCTCAGCACTGAAACAAACACTGCATCAGAAACAGCCTCAGCTTCTTTCCATCCTTTCACCATTCGCTAACTCTGTAGCAAGCACCCAGGGCACCAGAAAAAGAGCTGAAGTGTCCAAGTCTTGCCTATGTTCCACCTCAAGACCTCTCACTCTGATAGGATGTTCTACATTCAAAACACTTTCTGTTTTCCTTGTTTGAATACAATCTGTATTTTCAGGAGGTCTGCTTGCATCTAGCAGCCTCCTAAGATTCTGCCAGCCACTTTTATCTTTTTTTAAATAAAGCAATACTCCATAGTCCTTCTGCTGAAATACTTCCAAAGCTCGTGCCAGTAGCTACAAAAAGCATAATGAATCATAGGGTATGTCTGTATTTCAGCTTCTATAAACTTGTCTTCTGCTTTATGCACCCACACGTTTAAAGTCATGGTACCTCATAGATAATTTTACACATGTATGAAGAAAAAACAACCAGTGCAAACATCCATTCAGGTAAATTTGAAGTAACAGTTAAAGTCAAACAGAGAGTGAGTGTCCAAAATAAAAATTTCATTTCAAGGCAGAGAAAAGACAGTCAATACTCACATGTCAAAAAAGAATTCAGGGATCTTTTCCAACAACAGTGTTATGACAGCAGGCTAGAAAAAAGGCAGAAAGACAGTATTAGGATGATGATTTACTGCTTGTGCTGTAGCATTGCCACCAAAACTGATCTTTCACAGAAGATAAAATATGCACAGAGAATAAAAGACTCAAAAGGACAAATAAAAATATTTCCTGCATACAAAATCTCTTCTCTAATGCCAGAAAGGAGGGATACAGCCTGCAAGCTGCAAACCACACATGCTGAGAGTGGTATAAACTATTCATATAAGAAAATAGAAGCAGAGCATACAGGCAAGATGTACAATTCCTCTAGGCCAAACTAAGCTCTCTTTCTCAGACCCACTGGAGCTGCTTTTCACCACACTGGAATCTAAAGCATCAACTTTAGACAAGTTTGAAAACAGTGCCCACATGCTTTTGCCATTCCCTTTGCAGCTCTAAACCTTCCCCCACGCAATCCTAAAAATGTATTTAAGACAAGAACTTTTAAAACATTTTAATTGTAATACGATTTAAATCCACAGCTGCTGTCAGGTTTCCCATGCCTCAGTGAGCTATCTGTCATCTTCCACTCCATATATATCTTGATGCAACTTGTATACTACTTAGCAGAACTTGTTCTTGCCAGCAGTGCTTTGCAACAAGAAAAAAGTACTTCTGTTCTATGGTTCTTTTAAGGGGGGTGCATACCAGTTGCCAGAAAGCCCAGAACAGGGGGTTCACCTGCAATATAGGACTGCAAGCAGTTGTGTTTGGAGCTACATTAGAAAAGGGGAAGGGAAAATATGCAAGAGAGTGAAGAGAGAACCATACATTATCTTACTGTCCCGACATTTCTTAAACCTAGAGGCTGGTCCTTGTGCATTTTCCCCCCTTCCTTGGCTTATTCTGTTGCCACAAGGTAACACAGAGGAAGCAAAGAGAAGACCCACTGTCCCTTCCCTTTTCCACATCTGCTGCTAGCAGCTGCAGAAAGAGGAGATGATTGATTCAAGGGGTAAACAAATCAAGGTCTCTGCTATACCCAAGGAAGTCTTGGAAGGGCCTGTGCCCTTTCATATGGATTGGCTCCATGTAAACCCTTGTTCATGGCTGTAATTTATATGTTTAAAAAATTAGGTTGGAAGGGAACTTTGGAGGTCCAACCCCCTGCTCAAAACAGGGCTAACTATCAAGGTTAGATCAGGTTGCTCAGTGTCTTGCCCATTTTTGAACACCTCCAAGATTCAAATTCCTCCAATAATGGATTTTCCACCACCTCTCTAGCCTTCCTGTTCTAGCACTTAAGGAAGACATTCTCCACAGTGGAAGTGGTTATACTCTATCAGAGCGTCTGATGGTTGACCTGAGCCGTCATCTCTCATCCTAACCCAATTCACCTTTGAGAAGAGTCTGGCTCCATTTTCTCTACACCATGCAACTAGATATTTGAAGATCAAAAGATCTCCCTTAATCTTCTCTTCTTAACACTGAACAAACCTAGTTCCCTCTGTCTTTTCTTGTATGCCATGTACTCCAGGCCCTGAGCATCTTTATGTCCCTAAAGAAACAAGAAATTGGACATTATTGCAGCCTGCAGCCTCATCTTCTTCACAACCAGTTCTATTAATCTTCTACTTACATAAGCAGAAGGATCCCTAAATAAACAAACACCACCGTAAAGAGCAAACCAAGATGTCCATACCTGTAAAATCTTAATTCCAAGAAGCAGTTTAATGAGGCTTTCACAATATGAGTGCACCAGAGTCCTGCAAGATGAAAGATTCCATTACAGTTGTATTAAAAACATGTGAGGAGAACAGGCTATAACTCTTTCCATTACTGGTTTGGTTTTTAAAAAAAAAAAAAAAAAACAAACAAACAAGCCATACTCTTACAATGACTTATGGTAACGTATGGTGGCCCTGGACCACCAGAAAAATTAAAATTCTGCTTTAGGTCTAAATAAGTTTACCCTCTACAAGACCAGCGTGAGCTGGAAATGCAAAAGTCTCCATGGTTAAGCTTTATCTCCTGGAAAAATTGTCAAGAGAGATGACCTTCACCAGCCTTGGTTCCTGCCATAAAATGCCGTGGAGCCCAAGGCACGCCACAGGCAGCTTGAAAATTCTGTGACTTACCACTTTAAACTTATTGCTATTAAATAGCAACGTATTACACTAGCCACTTTTGCTTAAGAAACAAGTCTTACTGTGGTTCAGCAGGAGCTATGGTCTTTCCCTCCACTCTGCTCAACATTATGTGACAATTAACTAGAGACCATGTCTGACTGAAGGGTAAGATAAAATACATTTTCTCTGACCTCGACCCCTCAGTCCGTATGGGAGTGCATGGCAAGAGACAGTTCTTGAACTGGTTTCTGTCCTTGATGTGAGATTCCAAGCCACTGATAAACTGCTTCACAACCTGCAAAGCAGAGAGAAGTTATCCACTTCCTGAAAAGACGCCCTGATCAACTGCTGTCCTTTAGGACACTCTTTGTGAGCAGATAAGAACAGTGAAGAGCTAGCAGATAGAAATTGTGATGGAAGGAATACTGGATAACAAATGAACTCTAGTCTAAACCATTTCCAAAAGGAAACACTGACTGTTCTACAAAATAACTCCAAGGCAACAGTGTCACATTTTGCTTTGATTTAAAAGGGCTTTACCTTTCTTCCAGTTCTGCTGAGACAGCAACATTTAACGTGACAAGAGCTGCACCCAAAAAGCATTTGCAGTCAAATCACTGGCCTCAGGACTTTCACGCTGGGCTTGTTGACAGGAGAGGAGCACCACATTGTGGCAGTTTTAATGCTGCCAGGTCCCAGCAACACAAAACCAAACACGGCTTCCACTAGAAAGTTAAGCAAGTGATTTTTCTCCTTTCAGAGTCTTTGTCTATTGAATAATATTGCCAATTTGCATGGCGGTGGAAGTGCAGAACTTTTGCTTGGAATTGTGTGAAACCAACCTTGGAGCATGCACACCAAAGCTTTTACAGAGGCACGCTTTTTTTCTGACTATTCAGATGCAACAGGTGAGAAGAGACAGACATAGCAGAAGGACAATGGTACCAAAAGTCTGGAACAGCAACATTGAGAGATTTGGAGAACCTGGACCACAGAAATCCAAGATAAGCTACTGTGTTACATACTTTTATATGAGCCTAGCAGCAACATTTGCATATTTTGCTACACAGCAAACAGTTTTAAAGCTGGCTCCTGCCAAAGCATAGTCTCTTACTTACACCTGGGTAAGTAGGGTGCTTCTCCAGGGCCAGGCAGAGCTTCTTCTGGAAAGTCATTTGGTCTACAGCTAAGGAGAAAGTTTAAGAAGAAAATAAAGAACCAGACACACTTTATCCATACAACATCATAACAACAGTGACACTAAGTGCAAGCTCTCAAGCCCATCTACCAATACTTTTGCGTTTGCTCTATTGAGAAGTCCAGTTAGCAAAAGCCTGAATGGTATCACCACTTGTGCCTTCTCCAGTCTGGTCTGAGAGTAGCCAATAGCATTAAAAAGGCTTAATATACACATTCCTGAAGGCCTCGTCTGAGCTCAAAGGCAACATAACACGTTCATTTTCATGTTTCAGAGCTCCTGCCTCTGTAACTCGACAATGTAATCACAGATGCAGTCTAATCTTATTCCATATACCTCCAATAATTTTTCAGAAGTCTTCTGGCTTAGCCTGTATACAACCAAAGAGCTGGTATAATGACTTTATGTGATGCCCTGAATACAGCAGGAACTGTGCAATTCAAGAGGTATATGACAAATAAGAGGCCATATGAAGGTTTGCTTGAACTTTGGAACAAGCTGGCTCAAAAATTTTTGCTCTGCAAGTAAAATGCATCTTTACTTTGCACCAGTCATCTTTGCAGGTTTTCAGACACAAACAGAGAGCAATTGGAGCAGAGAGAGCATACCTATTTCATTCTGTCCCTCGCCAGCTTTCAGTACAATTCCTGATGTTCTAAGGAGCTCTTCAAAGACTCCCTCGTTCTCCAGTCCACCATGGGCAGAGTCCTTTTCCTTATCAGAAATCCGTGACTTCTTTGTTTCTGAGAAAACAAGACATGCTACATTAAATATATGCTGCAATAAAAATAGCAAGGATATAAACAACTAATTCAAAATTAACCTTCTAGTAAGAAATTGGAGAAAAACAGGAATACGTTTATGGGACTAGACCAACAAACTGTACTGCTATTTGACAGCAGTCATTAGCTGACTCAGATGCCAATCCGCAGATCCTATAAAGCATACCTGCAGCATCACACCAGGAAGGAACATTTCTCACTCACCCTTTTTAGGGACAGTTAAAATACATCTTCAGTGGCTTACTACTGTGAGAGACATATCCACTAACAGATTATGAGTAATGCTAGCACACATACTTTCCTCTGGTGTGAAAAGCACAAATTTAATATAGGTTCTCCCAGCAGGCCTCTCTTACATATCCACCCCTCTGCTAAAGCAAAAAATAACTATCTTCCCTCCAGCTACATAGAGAAATTACTTTGGTTTGATTTCTAAATAGCGGTTTTGATCAAATGTGATGAATCTGCAGGCTCTGAAGCTCAAATGGTAAATACTGATCAAAGGTATGAGAACAGAGGGACTGAGAAAAGATATGGCACTGCTTTTAGTGTTTGTGTTTTATTGTGATTTAAGAAGTGTTTAAAGATCAACAGGGTCATTAACAATTAGCATTATCAAAACTGTAATTTTGGCCTTATCCATGCCTGGGACCCGCTGCCTCTACCGAAAGGTCTCCATTCCCCATAAGACTATACCTGAGCACCTACTTGGCAAGTCTGTCCTGCAGCTCTCTCCAGAAGCATCAGCTTTTGACAATTTCCTTTTTGAAACCATGGTAGCAAAACCTCTGTTGTTGCCTATAAAAATGCAGGAAAAAGACAAGTGAGCAAAGGAGACATTACTTTAATGCAGGGGTTTTTTAAACAAATCTAGAATGCGTTGGTGAATAGTGAAATGGCATGCTCCAGAAATTGAAATTGCTCAAAGAACAGCAGATTGCCTGGTTAATCAGTATCACACCACATTTTTCTGCTGTACCAGTTGAGATTTTAGAGCTTGGTATATTTAAACAGCATAATACATCGCTTTTTCTAAAATTCTCAAAAAGCAAGGCTTGGCTTTTCATTCAGATGCCAGGCACGTTAAATGGCAAGTCAAAATGAGTAACTGAGGTCTCAGATGGCATCCACTCGTCTAAACTTGTGATCCTCTTCCCATACCCAGACAAAGCTACAAAGGATTAGCAATTAGCGTTCATGAGCCCAGCTACGATAGCCCTCATTCACGTTCCTAACCCGATACATCAGCATGTTCTGTCAGGACAAACCTCCATCTGACTTGTTCTCTTTTAGCGGGTGGCAGTGATTAAAAATAAATCAGTAAATCTTGGCTCACCTTTAAAAATTAAAAATTATTTAAAGAAGACACTTGATCACCTCATGCTCAATTTCAACTATTTGGCAGAGGCTATTAAAGCGAGTTCCATAAAGTGTCATAGAACCATCGAATTGCCTAGGTTGGAAGGGACCTTTAAGATCACTCAGTCCAATCATTAGCCTAACACTAACAAAAAACATCACTAAACCACATCTACCCATCTTTTAAATACCTCTGGGGATGGCGACTCAACCACTTCTCTGGGCAGCCTGTTCCAATGCTTGACAACCCTTTCAGTGTAAAAATTTTTCCTAATATCCAGTCTAAACCTCCCACGGCACAACCTGAGGCCGTTTCCTCTTGTCCTGTTGCCTGTTCCTTGGGAGAAGAGACCGACCCCTCCTGGCTACACCCTCCTTTCAGGTATCTGGAGGAAGAGGGTCTCCCCTCAGCCTCCTCGTCGCCAGGCTGAACACCCCCAGCTCCCTCAGCCGCTCCTCACACGACTCGTGCTCCAGACCCCTCACCAGCCCCGTTGCCCCTCTCTGGATGTGCTCGAGCACCTCAGTGTCTCTCTTGTAGTGCGGGGCCCAAAACCGGACACAGTATTGGAGGTGCCAAATACAGCAGGAAAATATCAAAGTGGAAGAATTAAAAAGAAATAAATGCGATGAGCCTTGGGCAGCTCATGAGGCGCCGCGGTGCCGACTGACGGACCGAGGAAGGCCGTCTTCTCCTCTCCTCAGTCCACCGGCTCTCGCCTCCTCGGAAATTTCTGTGTCCGCCAACCGGCCCCGCCGGGACGCTCTCGGGGCAGTTCGGGGCTCGGAAAAGGTCCGTCACCTTCACCTTGCTCTGGCCTCCGCCTCAGCCGGGAGCGCCCTCCGCCTCCCGGGCCCCGCCGCCGCTCGAGCTTCCCGCCGCCGGCGCGCCGTGACGCCCTTCCGGCGGCGGCGGAAGGGCTGGGCACGGAAACGGAAGTGGAGCCGGGGCCTGGGGCGGCCCGGTGGCGGCCGGAGCCGGTACCGCCACCGCCGCGATGAGCGAGCCCGAGCTGCTGCTGGACTCCAACATCCGGCTATGGGTGGTGCTGCCCATTGTCTTCATCACCTTCTTCGTGGGCATGATCCGGCACTACGTCTCCATCCTCCTCCAGAGCGACAAGAGGCTCACGCAGGAGCAGGTGTCCGACAGGTCAGGGCCGCCGCCGGGACACTGCTCGCCTCGGCCCCGGCACCCCCGGCCGCCTCGGACCTGCCGCTGCCTCACACCGGCCTCTGCCCGGGCTCCTCCAGCCCGGGGGCGGCGGCAGGCCCGCTCCCGCCGTGCCGCTAACGCCGCATGTCTCTTTTTCCAGCCAAGTCCTGATTCGGAGCAGAGTCCTGCGGGAAAATGGAAAATACATTCCAAAACAGGTAGAATCATAGAATGGTTTGGGTTGGAAGGGGCCTTAAAGATCATCTAGTTCCAGCCCCCTGGTGGGGTCACCTCCCACTAGGCCAGGTTGGAGGCGCAGGGAGACGCGTGAACGGCTTTATGCTTCACAAAGAGGATCGCTCCAGTCGAGCACAAAGCCAGAAGTTGTGTTAGCAGGGTGCCGCGGTTGGAGCTGCTCTCGGGTGTCAGCACCTTCTGCACCAGCATCCCGTGGGGTCAGTCTGGATGGGGCTTCCCCAGCCCAGAGTAGCGTCCAGAAGTGCAGTGCTTAGGAAACCTGGACACAGGACCACTGTATGTGTTATCTTTCACTACTTGGTGTTTCAACTGCGTACTACAAATGAAGTCTGCATCCAAACCATCATGTTTAATATCTGCCAGAAAACATGGGATTTAATAAAAGCTCATGATAACTAGGGAGTCATACAATGTCAGCTATAATGTTTGCTGAACTAAAAATCCGTCACTTGTACTGGCTCAGTTGCTGACAAATACGTATATCATAAAATTTGGAAGTCAGCTCAGGGGAATGAAAATGCCAGATATACTGGTATCAGTACTGAGACAGCAAGAACTTTGTACAAATCACTGAAAGCTCTTTAATTAATGTGGATTCTTCAGAGAATTCTTAGAATTATTTTAAGGATTTTAGAAAGCCAGAGAGCTGGTACTCTGGATCCAGGGAAACCTGAAAGTGAAGAGCTTTAGAGTGTCCGGAGAGTGAGAAGGCTGTGGTATGAAAGAGCTCATAAGATGTCTGCATGTCTGAGCAAGAGATAACACTTCTGTCCTTTAATTTCTTATGGTTTTGGCATCGACTCTTTTTGTTTGCAGTCTTTCCTGTCCCGGAAGTATTATTTTAATAACCCGGAGGATGGATTTTTTAAGAAAACGAAAAGAAAGGTAGTGCCTCCTTCACCAATGACAGGTATGTTAAGGTACCATAAATAGAGCTGGGCAGAAAAACGATAATTTGCTGCCAAGGTAGGAAGGTGAATCCACTTCACAGAGAGCTCAGTGAATGTGAGGGAGGGTGTGGGACTGTGCAGCTGGGTATTGGGGAGGAGCGGGGAGTGAGATCCCTCTCTTTGGTAGCAACATGTCAGGTCACTTCATTTGGCTTAACTTCATCCTCCATCTGCCTGCAGCACCTCATGAGAGCACGACCACCTCAGTGTTGCCAGAAGTGGGAAGTCCTGCTCTCACACACTTCCTTTTGTCAGTTTTTTGCACCAGCTCCTGCAGGACCTTCTCTAAACTGGTGTAACTTATTAATGTGGCCAAAGACCTCAGCAGCAAATTAGCTGGATAATTCATTGTCTCTTTTCTACCTAAATCAGCTTACAGAGGGGTTCAGCCAGTTCAGAGATCTGGAGCAAGGGATGGGGTCAGACAGACAAAGCAGCTGGGGTCAGGCACAGCAGAGAACACAAGACCCTTTCATCAGCAGCTGCTGCCACCGCCATGCCAGCTGCCCTTGTCGTTTTGCAAAGTATTCTACAACAGTAGAAAATAATAGATGGGGGATAGACAGTGGGATAGGACTGTTATCTCTTATGCAATTTCTTAATTGAAATGCTGACATTGGTAAAGTAATCTCTTGTTTCCCTTTATTGTGATATGCTGCTACTTTACATCAAATCTTTGAATTGCAGATCCTACCATGTTGACAGATATGATGAAAGGGAATGTAACCAATGTTCTGCCTATGATCCTCATCGGTGGTTGGATCAACATGACGTTTTCGGGATTTGTCACGAGTAAGTGTCTGGAATAACACAGCCCATGGGTCGGGCCGTATCAGAGACTTGCTGCTCTACCTGAAAGCAGTCGATTGGAAGCAGCGTGAATTTGGCTTTTGGCACTGCCGCTATTCACTCCGTGAACTGCATTGATTTGCTTGCCCCATAGCAAAGGAGGGAAAATGGTTTTCAGAGTACTGGCCATGACCACAAAGAAAATAGCTCTTGTATTCGGGAACAACTGTAGTGGCAAAACCAATACTTAAATTTATTAAAACTGCCTAAACTTCAAGTTAATACAGTAGATTTTCCTCTGAACCTATCCAGGGAGTTGGTTACTCTGTAATGCAGGGTGTACGCATCAAAAATACTTCCTTAAATACATGGTTCTGTTTCTTTTTCTTACTGTTTATGTGATAGCTTTCCTTAGCGACAGAAATTCACAGTCACTGAAACTATACCTGTGATGGTTCAGCCATCTGATTAAGTTTCAAAAAGTCTTACCATATTAAAATAAATACAGAACTACAGCTTTGTCAAAAGTATGTGTTAACTTGTTATTGTATGCGTTGCATTCAGACTAGATTAGGTTTAAGAACTACCTACTTGCTTTGCCATTTGCTTTGTAATTATCTAGTGTCACTTTGTGAAACTGGGTTTGGTTTTTTTTATCCTGCAGCAAAGGTCCCGTTTCCTCTGACACTGCGTTTTAAACCAATGTTGCAGCAGGGAATTGAACTGCTCACTTTAGATGCGTCCTGGTAAGCCTGTGGCCTCAGCAAGCAAGGTCGAACATTCCCTTGGAAAAATTGGAATGTGTTAATAGCCCTTGAATGGTCTGTGGGTGCTTCTGAAATGAGATCACAAGCCAGCTTTGAACTGAAATCAACCATGCTTGTTCTGATTTATCAGGGTGAGCTCTGCTTCCTGGTACTTCTTGAATGTGTTTGGACTGAGAAGCATTTATACTCTCATCCTGGGCCAAGATAATGGTAAGACGCTGTGATTTCTGTGAAAAAGCTGCTGACTTCTTCCATGGGATGATTCCTGAGGGAGGCTGGGGAAGGATTTCTAAATTTCCAACCTAAAAGCTCTCGAGAGCCTCTCTTACTTCTGTGAGGTTACTGTCCACTGGCCAGGTTTGACATCACCTGCAGCAAGTACCCAGATCTTCTGCACCAGACATTGTCTAACTGCTCATGATCTTGAAGGGTAATTAACCCATGCTTTCCTTACCGTCAAATTGGTGTGCAGAAATTTTGATCTCAGGCTTGCCTTTACTTGTAGCAAGTATCAGTTTTAAGGAAAGCTGCAATGATTTCTTAATGCTAGATGCGGGGCAGGACAGATACTGTTTCTGGGGGTGCTGAGAATGTAGAAGACTATTTTCCTCGTTTTGTCTACATATTTTATGTAAATTTTAGCTAAGATGTAGGTGGTGGGAACAAGATGTCTTGCAAGAACTCTTTCTGGCATGTTAGTATTGCATTCTAGGTGTTTCTGCAACGTTCTAGTCTACAGCTAGAAACCAGCCTGGTGGCACTGTGCTCCAAGACGTGCTGTTTAAATGACACAACACCCAACCTCGCATTTATCTTTTGTAGCTGCAGATCAGTCTAGGGTGATGCAAGAACAAATGACGGGGGCGGCAATGGCCATGCCAGCAGACACCAACAAAGCATTTAAGGTACAGTATTCCCACCTGCACTCCTGTGCGCTGTGAACTTACAGGATTGCAGGCTGTCTGTCACTCGGCCTCTCCCTGTGTCAGGTAAGGGAATTGCTCTGGATTCTTGTAGCTAAAACTAGAGCTGACAAGTGATGAAGGGTATGGAAGTTGCCCTGGGTCTGGCAGACTGAAGTACCCTGAATATACCCTGAAGTAAACCTGATTAATTCGTCATCCCTCATACAAAAGCTGAATTCATGTGCCGTCTTCTGCTTTTGCGGAGGAAGACTTTTGTTTCCCTTGAGATCTAGTTCCAAAGCAGAACCTGGCTCCCAAAAAGCTATGTTAATAGTGCAGCTGAGCACAAGGCCAGCAGGCACATGATGGAACTTGAGTAAGAAAATCAAGTAAGTGAGTTAGCTCAACTGAAAAATCTGTCAGGGTCTGACCGTGTACTGCAATTCTCCCAGGCAGGCTCCATAGGCACTTGCTTATTAGACTGCCTCTACCCTAGTTTAAGCATGAAGGGAAGGTCCTGGTTTCTTTTTCTGTACTACAGCAGAGACTTACCCACACAGAACCCGCTGCCGGGGAAGTGGGGATGGTCTGCTCCCACAGCGTCTGGTGTTCAGTAACCTTCCTGCTTAAACAACCCCGCGTCGCCCAGCCAGAGGCTCAGGCAGGGAAGAGGGTGGCTGCAGTCTGCAGCTCTGCGGGAGCAGCGACTGTTCTGTCACAGACGGTCAGCGCTGAGGTGCAGTTCTGGCCAGAACCACGCGCTCTCCTGGCTCCCGTCCCTCCGCTTCCTTTCTGGTAGTGGATATGCAGAGCAGCTTTGCTGTTCAGCCCCGTAGGGACCGAAACCCGGTACATGGTCCCCAGCAGGAACAAAGCAGGAGAAGCGTTCTGGCCAAGAAAAACAAATCTCTTGATGGGCGTTGCATGACGTGATTTTTGCAGGCTGTACACAGCTTATTTCACAATACTTAGTGGAGCGACACTTCATGGAGTAAGAGGGGGCGAGATTTGTATTCATGGGTGGTGGAAAATGAGTAGTGGGGGAGATAATTCACATACTTATGATGAAATTCTGTTCTTAGGTCTTGGGGTGCTGCAAACACCTGGCTTAATGAATTAATAAACTCTGCAGCTGCAGGGAGGTTGTTGGTTGCGTAATGAGGCGCATCATGTCTGTGATCAGTTGCAAAATTTTTGGCCTATAACTGTTTTTTATCAAATGTCTCTGAAATAAAGAATTAAGTAACCACAAAGCACGTGACCCTCCAAACAGAACTGGCTGTGTTTTTACAGACAGCTGTTTTCAAAGAAATGCACTATTCAAGAAAGTTAGAGGGTTTTCAAAAAGCAAATAATGTAATTTTTCTAATTTCGATGATGTATATGTATTGACCAACATCTAACACGCAATTAAGCGTAAAACACTGATGTCAGAGTTGACAGGATTGCCAGGGTTTTAATGGAACTTGGGTTTTGTTTCAGTTTTACGGGAAGCGCTGTTTTGTGTAGTTCTTAACTACCTTAATAGTATGTTGCTTTCCTTTCTGTTACTGATGCAGACGGAATGGGAAGCTTTAGAATTGACAGATCATCAGTGGGCCTTAGAAGATGTAGAAGAAGAGCTCATGGCAAAAGACCTCCACTTCGAAGGCATGTTTAAGGAAGAGCTTCAGACCTCCATCTTCTGAATTTGAGAATACGCTTTTGTCTCTTCTTGTAAAAGTCATTTGAAAAGAAATGTTACTTAAAACTATATAATGTATTTTAGCAAGGCTGAGAATAAAAGAAAACACACCGTGTTGAGAAGTACAGTTACCTAACTCTGATTTGAGCCAAAGGCTCTTGGTGTGGGTTTCTAGCTGAAGCTCTTTTTCTTGTCCTGAGAAATGTATGCTGGAGGAAAGACCTAAAATTTCTAGTTCTAGTACACAAACGGAAAGTGGTGGTTGTCCTTCCTCTTTATACTTTTTTTTCTCCTGTTACATTAATCAGGGTTTGAAGCTTTCTCAGGAGAAAACAAAAGCAAGAGGGAGATACTCACCGCTTGCCCAAGGCAAAGCATGGGACAGCTCACCTTCCTCGCGTATCCAGGCCTGCGCCAAGGCTCCCCACTGCTGCAAAACCCCATCTGCTTTCCTCTGACCTGGTCAGCCTGATGGTGGGCACACTGGTGGTCACAGGGGCAACTTTTGGCCCCCTCTTGGCTGCTTTTGTTCCTGGGCAGAGCGGCTCCTCAGAGGTCTTTGGGCAGCGGGGAGCCAGAGGTGGCATTTCTATGCAGAGGTAACAAGCGCACAGACTATTCCCCGTTAATCTAGTCCTTCCCAAATCCATTTATCAGCACCTCAGACTGCCTGCAGAGCCCCTCCTGCCTGCCACCCTCAGCAGGAGGTACAGCTAGCAGGGACGCCTGGCTGTTCCCTGAGGTCCCCATCCAGTTATTTACCGTGCCAGGTGGGGAACATACTCAGCTCGCTTTAAGCCTCCTGCCTGAGCATCCTCCTGCGCTGTAGAGAAGAGGGAGCAACTGCTCCCACCTTGTCCTTCTGCAGGAGCTCCTCATCTCTCTCGCCCAGGGTGAAAAGTCTTAACCCAGGGAAACACTTCCATACGCTGTAGCTCTTACTTCACCCCCAGTTTTTATTCTGAGCCCTTTTTTTCGGGGTGAAATTGCACACCCTCATCAAGGCAGGAGCTGAGCCAGGACTGAGACAGAGCCTGTCTTCTGTTCTTACCAAAAATCATCTCCCCTCTGAACAGAAGCCTTAGCTCAGAGAAGACCTTCTCTGCCTCAGAGACCTCTTTCCTGAATGCGAGTAACAGCGCTTCACTGACAACACAACCAGGGTTTCCGGTTATTTTTCCCCTCCCTTTTGCAATGGGGAATTTCGTCTCGCTTCATGCCCTCGGCGTTCTTGCACAAGCCGCCCCTGCAGGCCTGCGCACAGACCACCCAAACACCTCC
The DNA here is from genome assembly GCA_013400035.1 of Rynchops niger. Taxonomy (NCBI): domain Eukaryota; kingdom Metazoa; phylum Chordata; class Aves; order Charadriiformes; family Laridae; genus Rynchops; species Rynchops niger. The sequence goes on from VXBH01009931.1 coordinate 744,190, forward strand.
GCATCCCAAAGCTGCCACTTTGCTTCCCCTCCTTCCCGTGACGGGTTTCACGCCATGCTCTGGGGGTCAGCATTTCACCGGGAAGCTCAGCACCCGCTCTTCTACAGTGGGGCTCTTCCAACCCTCCCTGAGGCTCCGGCTAAGATCAAGCTCCTCCACTGTTACACTGTAATGGCAACGTGAAGACTTCAAACCTTCCTCCCGGGGCTCCACGGCCTGCCTTCACCTGCGACATTTTGACAATCGCCAGATTCCTGGCACACGCACCGATGCTGAACGTACACAAGCCTGTTACATTTAACTTCCTCAGCCTTTTCCAGCCTGCTCTCGGTTACTTGTTCAAGGTTACCTTGAGGAGGAAATGGCAGCGACTGCGGGGCAACTATTTCAGTGTCAGAGCCACAAACAGCCCTGAGCCCCTGGAGAACGCAGGCAGAAGGAAGGCCAGGAGCCCCCCCGCCACGATCCACGGAGGAAGACGAACAATGAGGAAGATGTAGCTGAGGCTGCCCAGCGCCACAGAAAGGCAAGGACAGGTTCTGCTACAGCGCCAGGTATCAGCAACACACAGGCGAGAAAAGGCAACCCTGGAGCGAGCAGGAACTCTCGGATGTGTGGAGCAGGGCAAGAAAGGGCTGGTTTTCTCCCAGACCCCCACGGGCAGAGCAGGGGCTGGCTCTGCAGGACTCACCCTCCCCAGCCAAAAAGAAGCTCCTGGAGGCCCACAACCAGCAGTCTCAGGTCACATAACAAGAGCTGAAAATACAACAAAACCCAGTTTCAGTGCAAACCACTCTTTAATTTTCCTCTTTGTACAATAGAGACAGCCACTTACAAAGTGCTAGTCTAAAAACCAGGTCTGGTATTACAGCACACACACACCAGCCGAAGCCCACCAGCTCAGAGGCAGAGAACGTTAAGAGCTGGGCCACTTTTTCTGCAGTACGACAGAGTCTGTTCAGCATCTGAGCATCGGAGATTTAGTCCCATTGATGCTTTTCTCAGCGTCAGCACAGGCAGGCAGGCGAGGAGGAGAACAAAGGCTATTTCAGACTGATTTTTTTTTTCCTTTAAAAAGATCTTTTATTCCCCTCCCTTTCCTCTCTCTCTTCCCCATTTTGGAAAGGCCACACAATTTTCTTTCAGTGTAAAAGGAACCAAAAAACGCTGATCAGAGTAATTCAGTGCAGTGCTACAGCTTAAAACTTGCTTTTTGGATGCTCCCCTCAGTAACAAGGAGGGGGGAATATTAAGAGACATAAAAATCCTAAACATCCCCAAAACCATAACAGCAGAAACAATTCAGATCTCAAAATTCAAATGTCAATGGTTTAAAAGTAGAATTCTGCAGAAGGGGATCACAGCACCAGCCTGCCAGCTAGCGTCAGCCCTCCCTGCTCCCATCGCCTGCCAGGGCCCGGCCGAGGCCCCCCCTGCCCATTGCTCGCAGCGGCACAAGGCAGCGGTCACCAGCGGGGCTTCTGTTGGGCTGCGGCACAGCAGAGGTGCGGGGACGGGCACACGATTTCCTACGGGGCTTGTTGCCGAGAGCTGTGGAAAGGGAATAAGCTGGCTATTTTGGGATTAAATGGATGACCGCTGTTACGCTGAGCGTCAGAACAGAAGGTTACGGTCAGCAATGAAGCCAGAGGGACTGCGCGCAGAGGACCGAGTGGCTGCAAGCACGCATTCCAGGGGCGGCAAGCAGGGTGGTAGCCTGTGTTAGCCTTTTGTTGTGCCAACGCACTTGGCTACAAGAAGGAAAATCCCTCCTGTTTGGTTCAGCACCTTGAGCTAGATCTTTCCCTAAAAATCACAGACTAAGGCTCTAGATTTTTCCCAAGGAAGATCAGTTCTCCACTGAGGACGGACCACATCTAGTGCTCACAGGAGTCCTCCTTCAAGAAGAAAGCTGGACAAGTCCTACAAGTAACACAGCCAGCAAAGGAGGACAGAGGGAAGAGCATTTGCCAGCTCTACGCTGAAAAGATGGTGCAGAACTACTGAACAGCTATGGCAAAGAGAGACCTCGGACAGGCCCAGCACACCTGCAGCCTCGCAGAAGATGATGGGGTGGGGGATCTAAAGGGCAGCCCTCAAGGGAGGAGGAGAAAGGCTGAAAGAGCAGTCAAAAAACAAAATGACAAGACACAAGAGAAAAGGCTAAAAACCTCACATAATCCTTTGAATTGAGCTGTCGTCCTTACAGGTGACAGCTCTGGGGACACAGTGCTGAGCTTTACTAAAGAAAAAGCTCCAAGGAGCCACATAAATGAACAAAAAAGGATTAAAAAAAAAACGCTGCCACTGCACAAACCATAGGAGAAATGGTGGAGGCAGAAAAGCACTTACAGAGCAGCCCAGAAGTGAGGCGTGTGGGAGGTGGATGGAGAGGACAAGAAATCACCAACCTCACGGATGATTGTTTTCTCTGCAGAAGAATGGGAGCCAGAACAGCTTTATCCTGCATCGCTGCGCGGACCAGCCTGCACATATTACATCCACGCAGGCAGGTAGGATTCACTTCTGGTGAATTTCCTACAAGATTCAGCATTCACACGACAAAGGCTGAGTCAAAACTGCTCAGAGGAGTCTCAAATGCATCAGTGAAAGGATACGACAGAGAAACATTTGCTGCGCAGCAATGGGACCAAAGTACGATGGCACAGACAGCAACACACAAGCCAGGTATACAAAGATTCGAAATCGGCTTCCAGAGAAGATGCCGCAAACCTCCCCGACACAGGCAGGGCCCAACAGCAACACCAGAGGGCTGGCAAGCAGCCCCCACGCCGATTCACAGAATCATACCCACCGCCTTCCTCCCCGGGCCCCGCACGGCTCGGCTGTGACCTGGCCTCCAGCTCAGGCTGTGCTCTCCCAGCCCCAGCTACAACCCTCGGTCCAAGACCCACAGCCCAGCTCAGCCCCGACCCCTGCCTCTCGCCACACAGCTCAGCCAGATTTTAAGAAGAACTTTATTGAAGCTCCAATATATATTATTTTTGGCCTCTAAATACCCACGTGTCAGCACCTACTCCTGGCTCTCCAGTGCTATTCTGCAACCCCCCAGCACTGAATCTTTCAGTGCTAGATTTTCTGCTTGACTCCTACAGAAGGAAGAAAAACTTTCAGATGCCTCAGGCGTGGCTTTAGAAGAGCAGCCGCTAACATGGTGGCCAAGTGCTGGAGGTGATGTTTAGTTGGTATCCATGCCGTCGCACTCTTCCTGGGGAGGAGATGGGGCAGTACGTTCCTCACCATTTCGGCGCTGATAAAACAGCACATACGCAGCTTTTGTCTATCAAACAAAGAAGAAAACCATCTGAAACAATCCACACAACTTGGCTGGAAATATAACACCCAAAGCGGGGAACCGCACTTTCAGCACAAACGCAGGTTTAGCCTCAGGCCCAATACTCACCACTATTTGGTCTTCCGAAGCCACCGATACACTGCTGTCATCGAAGTAGTACCACTTGTCATTCACTTTGTTCTTTGCGTAGGCAGTGTCTGTCAGAAGAAACTGCAGCTCAGTACTCCAGGGAAGGCCAGTAGGTAACACCACGCCAGCTGCGCTGCCCTAGCGACGCTCAGGGCTCAAACTGAGCGCGCACAGGAGGCCAGGAGCTAGCTTTGGCATTAACTGCCCCAAACCTAGTTCACCAACACATACATCTTCTGGAGCATGCTAGCTGGTCCAGCTAGCCTAAAACCATGTCCCGCATACCAGACTTACCCCCAATATCTGAGACACTGGACAAAGAAACTTAGGAAAAAAATTATAGCTTTCTCTTCACACCCCTTGAGCCAGAGCTCTCCCAAACACACAGTTTAAGACTCTGCATTTTCACATGAAAGAGAAGTTTTCTGTTCATGATGGGTATGATCCAGTACTTGCAAGAATCCTTATTCAAGAAGAAAGTTGGACTAAAGTCCTGTGGTCTCTTCCAACCAAGACTTCTGTGACTAAGGTCTCCAATCTCAAAACATATCTGCCTTTGGCTAATGCTATCCTACAGTGACATGCCCTACGAGTGAAGCACACATACTGCCAAATGGGAGTTCATCCTCCTCTCATAGTAAAATGCTTCTGGGTGGTTCTAGAAGTGTCACATACAGCATGGATCTGCACAGACACCTGACAGAGGGAACTCCACTTACAGGTGCATTTCTTCTATGCTGCAACAAAACCAGTAACAGAAAATACAGCCTTGTCATATATAACAAAGGTGTTTTTTTCCTGATGACATGACATTTTCCCTGCTACATGAGCCCTTGCTGGTACAAAGGTGGAGACATTCTACCGCAAGCTAACACCAGCTGTGCAACCAAGGCTTGTTTTAGAAAAGTCTGGAACAAAGGAAAAAAAAATCTGCTTTAAAGTGCTATTGCAGCAAACAGAATTCAGGGATAGGAAATTCAGAAAGGCATTAGACCCAGCTTCCATGACAAGGTATGCCCTCTGCTCTGTCTTCCTGGCCTACGGGAACTGCTGCTTGTCAGACCTTGTCTCACCCCCACTGAGGGAGTCTGGCAAGCTCCTGCTTGGCTGGCTCGACTGCTGGCAGCCTCTGCTCTGCAGCTGTAATGCTGTGCCCACACTGGACTACCAGTTGCCCTCTGGCATGCTGCAGGGCAAGAAGCTGAGTCTTGGAGCTGAACTGACAGCTTACATGAAAGACACTCCCAAGCACTCTGCAGCAAGGAATGCCTTTCCACGATTTCATGTTGGGTATTGAAGTCTTGACTCCACTCATCAGTTGGGGAACAGCATCGCACCCTCTAATGACTGCTAACCAAGGTCCCACAGGCAACAGTGCCAGGCCTTGGGTAGCTGCAAACTGCACAAACTGGCTGGCTGCTCTGCAAATCCTAACAGGAAGGACACTGCCTTCCAATATGATACTCATCTGCAGACAGAACACAGGTACGTTTTGGACTAGACACCCTTGGTGAGGGCTGCTGCAGGTCTCCAACGCACACAGCCCTCCCATGGGCCCTCTGCCTATACGTCCTTGCGTACAAAGAACGGAAGCAGCTACTCACAGTGGCCTACGCCCATGGCTCCATAGTGATTGGAAACTGCAATGAGGTCATACACGTATGAGCCTGCTCTCGGGTCGCAGACAAACTCGGACATGTTTAAACCCCTGGAAGGAAATCCAAAAGTATCAGCACACCAGTCTTTCTAGAAAGTGCTGCATGACACCAGTGAAGCTCTGCAGCACTGGTGGCGGAGCACTGCACTCTGCTGCTCAACAGCTGGATGTTGTTAGTGTAAAGACCAGACACATTACCCCTCCCACACAGGGCAGGTCCTTGTAAACACATCAGGCACTGCCAAAAGATTTAGAGGGAGGTGCTGAATAAAAGAGTTCAGAGTGTCCCTGTGTAGACATGAAAAGTGTAGTCTTAAGGGATACGCTTCATCCTGCAGCAGGATGCTGACAAGCAGAAGCAGAGGAACGAGGCAGGCTTTCATCTTGTACTTGTGCAATCCTCAGTACAAGTGCAGCTCTGCCTAAGAAATTTGCTAAATTCTCTGTAGAAGTTCTCTTGGTTCAGCAGAATGACAAGGTTTTAACCTAACTGCAGAAGAAACAGTACCTACTAGTAATTCGTGTTCTTTCAGATGTGTAGAATTGGTTAAGGTTAAGATTAACAAAAAAACACCCCAAACCCTCAACCAACTCAACTCATGCCTGCTGTCTTGCAGTTCAAACCCATAAGACAGAGCTGGTGCAGTTACAGGTCTAATAACAAGCCCGCCCAGCAGTATCATCAGAAGTAGATTTCTCTTGACCAGCTTCTTCAAGCTCTTCCTAGCCTGAGGGAAGAATCCTACCTGATGGGGAATTCCACAACAGTGTCAAGTTTATCCCTCCAGTATCTGCTGTACGAGAAGCGTTTTAAATGCACTACCAAAATCCTGGGCAAAGACCACAAGTCAAACTTCTTTGTGGCCTGTTGATGCTTCTTACAGTTAGGGCAGTACCTGAAGAAAGAGTGACAAACAAGGAAATGAATGGCTACATTGAAAGAAAAGCTTCTGGCCCTCTATTAAAAGATGCCTCAACAGCACAGTACAGTCCCTGCCTTATCGAAGGCATCTCGGCTGTGGAATAGGCAGGCGAACACGCTTCTCAGAGGTTTCCAAACTGCAACTTCCTTTCACTTTATAGGCAAAATGACCTATGGCAAGTGCGTTAACTGAACAGCGTACAAAGATTAATTTTTCTTTTCAGGTTAAAAAAAGTTTTAAAGATTCCATTGCTTCTTTATTATCTCCTGTTGCAACTGTTACCTATTTGAGCTGCAATGCATCTATAGCATGTAATTGGAAATCTATAATAAACAATTACCTACAACTCTAGAAGTTACCTTCTTACACAGCTAGCAAACAACTTCCAAAGATCTTCTGCACACACAGTAATCATATTTTGGTCACTTAGGATATACTGTACCCTCTGGATTAGGCATTTCCAGTAGGAATTTTTCAGGAGTGGTTCAGGATTAAACCCTAAGGCAGTCCCATGCTTTCACTCTTTATTACAACAACTGCTTCCTCTGACGCTGTCCGGAAGACAGACATATGCTGAGGAACTAAAAATAGCCTCATCTTTGGAAGCTACAAGCCCATGGCCACTTTTTTTTTTTTTTAATAAAAAGTATTTCTTTCCTGCCTTTATTTAACACATCTTCAGGCTATTGAGTCAATGACTTAACACAGAACTGACAGCCTTCTCACAGATGAGGACAAAAGGACAGACCTGGGAAATTATCAGAATCCCATGACAAATTTTGCAAACTCAAGTAGTTAAATGGGGCAGGCAGAGCCTCTTACCACGGGTCATGTTCACCAAGCGTTTCCATAGTAGTGAAGAGCTCTATGCAGTCTCTGAGGGCTACAACAGCCTTCTTTTTCTGTGGTTGTAGCATACTTTCATGTTTTTCAAACGCCTAGCAAAAGAGATGCATGCTTTATTCAATTCCATGTAGTCTTTAATCCTTGGCATCACAAGAAGGAACATGCTCACCTTTCACCATGCTACCTGTTTCTGCCCACCCCCTTCCCCACCCACACAATCAACTCAAGCTTCCAGCCACTCCTTTGTGTGTCACAAACAGTCCGTAAGAGAAAAATACATGTTCTTACTTCAAAGTTGGTGGGTTTGGGGTTTTTGCAAAAGAGTAACAACAGGTTATTCTGTTACAAAACACAATTCAGCAGATCTCTTACAAAAAGAATACTGAGCTTTTTACTAGGTGCTATGAATTCTGTTTCAAGTCTTTGTTTGAGTTTTGGAAGTTGGTTTTGTTTGTTGAGTGGACTATGACCTAGACTACTTAGCTCTGAAATGAAAACATCTGCTTTTCAGAACACACTGGAAGCAGTTCAGCAATTATAGATCTACAGACCTCATCACTAGAAGATTTTAAGTAAACATATCTCATGCTGGTGACTCCCATTTTTATGAGGGGAGCTACACCTACATTTCACCACTTTGTGTAATCTTTTAAGTACCATGTAAGTTTACATATAGATTATCTACGAAAAGAGCATACTACAACCTGTGCCTCCTGTTCATCAAAAAGTAGCCTCCGCGTATCAGAATCCCAGTCAATAGCAAGTGCAGAAAAAGCTACAAGAAAGACAAAACATTTACTGCAAAGGTGTTAAGGGGAAGGAAGAAAAAAAAAGATAGCAAGACAATAATTACCATTCAGCTTTAAGATTTTCCCTTCTACAATGGAGTTTATCTCAGAGGTCCCAGAGGAATTCACAAGGCTAAAAGTGAAATGCTGCTTCTTGCAAGGCTGCAGGTCTCTTGCTGGCTCGGTCTGCATACAGCCCTCAGAGTGGCAGGGATCGACTTCTGCCAGCTTTTCCTGGCCTTCCTGTCCCCCATCCTGATGCTCCATCTCTTCAATGTCACCTGGCAAAATTTAAAACAAGCACAATATTAAAGAGCTTCAGTAAAAGTTCAGGCTGACACCTCATACGGACAGCCCTTTGCATGAGCCTGTTATGACACACACGGACTACTCAGAAAGTAATGAAAAGACACATAGAAAAAGACGTCTGTGCATGCTAACCGCTACACCTGAAGTTGTATTTTTTCCTTTAGCAGATGCCAGGTAATGTGCTGGGTTTTATATCCTAGTATGAGACCTGATGGAGAGGGCTCAGGTTCAGGCTCAGGTTAATAATTGCACTTTCTGATAGCACACCCTAATAAACATCCCAAGAGAGAATCAGGAAGGTTGCGGTTGGGTGTCTTCACAGAAGGGAATGTTTAAGTCTCCAGGAAGTTTATTTTCATTCTTTGGGAAAAACAGGCAGATTTTTTCCCCCCCGTTTAACTTGTTCCGGTTGTTACTCTCACAGCAGCATAAATGGATGATTTCAAAGAGGAAAGGGAAACATGCATTTGCCATCAGTGTCAAAAGCTTCCTTGTAAGCATCTAAGCTAGGAGTGAGACCTCGTGATTCTCGGTCCATGAACAGAAAATACCATTTCCACTTTATTTCTGCAGAACTTGTCTCTGTGACCTAACAGGCCTGTTTTCATCACCAAAGAGTATATTTGTAAAGGAGTTGCCTCTGGAGGGAGGCACCTGAACACCTAAGCAAGGACCTCCCTAACATCGGTCAAGATGAACACACATCACACTTTGTTCTCCTGCTTACACACATCTGACCTCCCTTGGAAGGAAAACGGTCTACAAGAATTCTCACCATCACATGCAGAAGTCCTACGCAATAGCGTGGTTTAACCATTCTGAAAAAACAACCTGCTAGAGCTTAAGCCAAATACGCACAGCACAAACCAAATGCTCATAAAAAGCTTTAAGTGCTGAAAAGCTTTCAGCCAATTTTGAAAGGACTTTACCTTCAACCACACCATTGGAGCCATTGCAGGTTCCCTTGCAGGGTGTAGAGTATTCTTCCACCAAAGGGAGTTTCACATAGCGGCTAAACAGAGGGAATACGTTTATCACGCAACTGTGTCAAAGCTGTACATCAGAACAACAGCAGCACCCCTCTCCATCATCAGTTCTTGCCATCCAGTCCCCCTCAGCAAACCAGAATCCATCCTGTACAGCAACCTTTACAGGCCACGAGCTCTCAAAATAAGTCAAACAATTCAGTAAGTCTCGACTGTCACTGCTTGTTCCAAGTTTTACTGGCAGTAGATGGAAAAGGAAAAAATAAGTTATGGTGGCCCCATCTAAGAGCCCTGAGAACATGGCCCGAGTTCTGCTCCTGACCCATTTTGCAATACCAAGCAGGTAGCTTCCCTTGTGACCACCACCACCATTATCTTACAGCCTCCTTTTACAGAGCCCAAAAAATCAGGACCCTGAAGTGTCCCTGGGGCCTTCAGCCACTAACGCAATGCAAATCCTGGTTTATACACCACACACAAATCAAGGAAAACCCTTCCTTTTAACAAGGGTGCAGTAATCCCATTACAGTGTAATTGAATAAGCGACCACTAGAACTCTGCATGGGATTGAAAGGTACAGTCATGACTTACCTGATCTGCTCCAAGACCACACTGTACAAGTGATCCACAGTGAGCTTGTGTTTCGGCACAGATATTAATAGGGGCTGACCAAAGAGTATGGTCCCTGAAGTATTGCTGGATTGCCTCATTGTCTTTTCCCGAAAGTAAACAGAGAGAGTAACATACTCCGAGCCATCCTCACTTGGCTTGCAAACTTCGTATCTGTTCGAAAGACAGGTATTTCCATGGGTTATTTCCACTGCCAAGAAGCACAGCAGGTAGAACCAATATGAACTCAGTCCAACAAGTCTCTCCATCGGGTCCTCCTGAGAAGGACAAAAAGGGGTTGTACTCTGTCTTCATGCTACAGACAGGCAGTTTCCTGAACACTTCTCATGGCACACAATAGTAAAGGATACATACCTACCATCGACTCGACTGCCACCTTCCCTCTGTCTTTACTCCTAATTCGCATCCCTATTGCCACTCACCCCTCAAGACATTACCCTGACAACTACATGTTGCCTCAACCAGATCATGGCGTCAGTGAAAAATACTAAACGCACTTTGAAATACCTCAGACAGTGTTTGTTCCCTCTGGAGAAAGAAACCCTCTTAATACCTTGGGTCATGCATTCTCTTGTATAGTTAATGGCCTGAGCTCACATCACTAAGCAGCCAACCTTTCAGAAAACAAAGTTTGGAAATGTCTGCTTCACAGAAAAATCCAAGGTCAGTAAACACACAAGAAAAACATTCTGAAAGAAAACAAAACATCTCTGGAGAACGGCGAGAAGACTGAGACACAGCTTGTGCCACTGGGCAAAACAGCAAAGGAGATATTCACAGATGTCAGGGTCAAAAGAAACCACATGGTCCAACGCTATCACAGTGTTCGCTCATGATATGGATTTCAGGACTATTCATTACAAGAGATTCATTTGCAGGAATGCCAAGTCACACTGCTCTTTAGTTTGGTGAGTCACCTCTCACAGACTTATCTTAAAACTGAAAGAGAAAGAAAGACTTAATGAAAGACATCACTACGCAGAATGACCAAGACCACAATCATGAATCTGAATGTACCAACTCTTCACAACTTTAGACAAGCTACTGCCCTTCTCTCAAGAGCCAAGAAACAAGATTTTTATTTTTTTTTTTCCTGCATTCAAAATGCCCCTGCAGAATAGGGAGGACAACAAATTTCAGAGTTGTAGTTCTGCTCTTAAATAAAAAGGGATCCCAGATTGGGGCCTGCACTGAGTCAGTAGAGTACACCAAGAAAATTATCCTCCCAGAGGGTCCCATCCCAGCCCACCAAGAGCATTAGAGACCAGAGTCAGCATAAGACAGTCCAATGCGAATGGCTGTGGAGGTTGTCTATGCCATCAGTGCTATTCAGCTGGACACCAGCACTGGATACAGTTTGCACCTTCTAAAGTTTCCTGAGAAACAGCACCACAAAGAGATGAATTATTTTACTTAACACTTTTTAAATAACAAAAGACCATACTCAGTTCCAGAACATCATCTGCAATTAACTCCAGGTCCTAAGAGACCCTTAGACTGCATTCCTATAAAACAGATCAGTACACGACACGAATGTATTCCTCACACCACCTACACTGCTCTGCAAGCAGCAATTAATGCAGCCCCCATTTATATTCCACCCTCATGCACGTCCTGAACAAAGCGCTACCCTTGCGACGGAACAGACAGGACAGAAAGAAAAAGCTAAGTATTACCCATACACAGGTGTCATCCATCACAAACAGCCAGCATGCTGTACCTCTATAACACTCTGCAAAAAAGCATCTCGCACACTTCTCACTGAAAAATAACAAATTTGGTTAGTCAGGTGCCCCTCTACCCACTCCACCTCAGAACAGCGTTTACCTACTAGTATTAGAGGCAGACAGAATCAGGAGCTGTCATTTTCCAAATCTCTAGAGCAAGAGTCATCCCTTCCAAAAAAAAAAAAAAATACTAATCTAAGATAGAATACTTTATCTATAGTTTAAGGCAGGCTATGGAGCTGATACCAGGAATTACTGGTCAATAAAGTGTACTTATGTATCCTATAATGTACTTGAAATAATAGAAGATAAAGATGATGCTACACTAGACAACACAACATAGTTTTAGAATTCAGAAGTTCAGAAGCTTAGCTGCTACGACACTGTCAGATATTGGCTGGTTGCCTTTGTAATTCACAACAGCTCTGAAAATTGTCTGAAAACAGCTAAGCAATAGGGTAGGACTTAACCAGTCTCCATCAGCATTACGAAGGCTTCAGGTCTGTGGTTATAATTCAGAAAGGAGGCAGTGAGCAATGAAGGAGGTCACTTTTGTTCCCTTGCAAACTTAAGTTAAGCAAGAGCACAGGAGCATGACAAGCTACAGAAAAACAAGGCAGATCTACATGAAAGGGCACTGAAAGCAAAAAATATTCTGAGCTAAACACAAGGCTAATATATATGTTGTATGTTATTGAAATATTCCCTCAAGTGCTGGGATCTACGATATTAATTCCAGCTGGAAAACACTATGTGGATCACAAGTCAGTCTGTAGCAACAACCAAGAAGAGAAGTACATTTTGTAAAAGAACAGAGAAGGGTAGAAAAAAAAAATGCCACTGCAGAAGCCGACAAACATCCATCTAAACAGGATTGCTACTGCACAGCAACGCAGAGATGCTGTTGTGCAATTACAATAGGTTCAAAGGCTGACAATAAGAATGAACAGAGGACTGGAAAAAAACAGAGTGAAAATGCCACGCACATTCTGATCTCTTCTAGGAAGTGGAAATACTCCTAATCTGTTTACTTTCCTTCATAATACCAGAACACACAGAAACAAGTAAACCGAGAGATAAGAAACCCCAAATGTAACTTTTCCAGACAATGGGCAGTTTGCGTTCTAGCAGCTGGTCATTGGATTTTGCCAGTCTTACCGAAGAATAAGATTAAATAGGATGAGGGAATTCAACCAGCAAGATTTTTCTAAAGCTTTAAAAAAAAAATACAAGCTCATTTTGAAAAGGACATAATCTCTCATTTCAAACAAACACCAATTTCAGCAAGTGAGAACAAACTTCCTAGATAAGTCTGCTACAAGATCTCACACATCTCAAGTGTTTCATATAAAACTACTAGACTAGCTGGTTTGCTGATCTAACTCAGTTCAATAACTGCTGTAGCCTCAGTCACGTTAACCAACCTGACATTTCTGCAGCCAATTATGGTTTAAGACCATGAACTCACCTAAATATAAGACACAGCATGTTGTTAGAGAAGGCAGAAAACACAATATGTATGTCAAACTAAATACATCTTATTCAAATACGCACACTTTTATAGGTTAAAGGTGACCTGCAAATCAATTTGTGAAACTTTTATCAACGTAAACAAGATATATGATATTATATGCCCCATTAGCCAGGCTAAGAGAACAGGGGTATCTGGTTTATCCATCAAAACATTTGTCTTCTTAGGTCTTAAGAACTAAGAAGAAATACTAAGAGTGATACCCTTGAAATGGGCGGTGGAGTTTGTTTTTAAGTCGTACTTACCTGACCCCTTGTAGGCCGGCTCCAAGCTCCAGCAGGATCCCTGGGTGATGCGATATCACCAGCATGGTGCATGTGTGGGTGTTACATTGGAGCGGGAGCCGGAGGTCCTAGCGGGGCTGGGCTTCGCAGAACCTAAGAAAAAGAAATAGTAAGCATTCTGGTTATGTGCTGAATGCTGTTCTCTGCTTAGCCTGGAGAATGAGAGCATTCAGCACAAACACTGAGCTAACATTGTCAAATTGATTTGCAGACCACCTTTACGTCAGTGACTTTCGATCACTTGCCACAGATCTCCCTGTCCTTTCACAGAACACCATGCCTCAAGAGAAACACTTACAATGCTGTGAGAAGCGGGCTAGTCCCACTGTTCTTTGGCTGCACCGCGCCTACACATTGTGCCAGCGATCTTGCTTTAAGTCTTACACCAACCTCCTTTATTTCTGTACGCATCTTGCCTCTTCCTCTGATGCTAAATATTAACACATCTCCCATCAGGGCTACACCATGTTTCCAAGCTCGCCACAGTAAGAAAGAGATGAGCGCAAAGCCTCATGAAAGAACAGGCTTGGAGAATTCTAGCCCTGAATTCTCCTCCCCTTTCAGGTGACCTGGAGAAGACAACGCATAGTTTTGTCCTTTTGTGTAAAAGGAGCCAGGTTTGCTTCGGAATGCATACGAGAGTCATGAAGTCACTTAAATACCTAGAAGCCCAGTAACATGCACATTTCTTCTTTTTGAAGTTTTACTAGCAGAGGGCACAACAGGTAAGGTACAAGAATGGATGAGTGAGAAATTGAGGAGCTGAAAGGGAAAAATATATCTTAGCAACTCCCTCACCCCACCCCCAATTACTGTCCATCCAGCTTAAATTCCGATTCTTCCCACTGCTCCCTGCCCCCCGCCCCAAGATTCATCATCTCGCACCACTTTAATGGGACATGAAAATTCACAATGCATGTCTCGAGATGTCCCAGGTGCTCAGTAAAATAAAAAATATCACAGAAGGCTCAACATGTCTTCCCTCATATCCCTACAGTGAAAACAGAAAAAATTACAGCTTTTTCAACCACTGAAATCACCTAAAACAGGTGCAAGCTCAATAATCTATACATCCCACATATTGCATATTTCACAAGTATTCATCAACAGTACAGTCTAGACTACAATATCTGTGCCTGATGACCACATCCTCTGTCAAGCAAATATAAGAAAAACAGTAACATACGTTCCAGCTACACTACTCCCACTGCAACGTGTTGTGCAAGTTCCTGCCCAGTGACGTTTACAACTGAAGCATTTCATGGAAATCAATATTCCGCTCAGTAACCAACCAATACAGAATCTAAATCCACAGTTGAGGCTTCAAAGACATTGGTGTCAAAAGCAAGACAACAGTACAAAAGTACTGACTTTTTATTTCTTTTTTCCTTTTTAAAATCGCACCCGCACTGGGGCTCAGACCTCCTATAGCATTAGATTCTTCCTTGAATTTTGAATTGAGTCATGTGTTGCCAGCTGGCTAGTGGACAATACTCTAAAATCAGAAGTCTGTGGAACCAACAGGGACATTGTCATATGCAGACCCAGGTTTGACTATCGCTTTCAGCAAAGTAAACCTGGCGAAATACTGCAAGAGACTGACCATTTATATTTAAATTTTTCAGTCCTAAGCCGACTTAAGGTGATGCTAAGAAACATACAGAAGGCAAGAACTGCCAGGTTAAGCTACTACAAAACCCTAAGGTTTCAGAACCATTGAAACAACTGATTTCTGTTACAAAAGATCATCACTCAGGTGGTTAGCCAGCAACCTCAATTGCTATGCCAAGAAAAGTGTACGTACAAAGTAATTTGATCAAATCACTCTCCAGTTAGCAGAAAGGAACATCCTGCTTGTTCTGCTCCAGCTCTCCTGCAAGCCCACCCAGAACAGACGCAACCTACTAACCCAGCAAAATCAAAGGCGGAAGACCTCCTGGACTCCGAGCAAAGACCTGTTCACAGGAGGACAAGGACAGCAAGGAACAGAGAACAATTTGGTGCCAGCTGCTTATGAAATCAAGAGCCTAGGGGCCTTGTAACCCCTCCATCACTACATGCTTGTTCTCTGCAACCACAGACTCCAGCAAACAGACACAGAAGATCACTAACACAACCTTGGTTTGCTTCTGCCAGTAGACGGGAGGAGTACTTTCCAGGTGAGGAAACTGTTACACAATTAAAACAATTATTTAAACACTAGCATGAGGCATGGAAGGGTGCTGTCTTCAGTTTATCACAGCTTCTCTGGTAATTCTCTTGGACTGTCTATCCGGAAGGAACAGAAAGACCTGTGAGTGCATACAAATTCAAAAACTAGGCAGCAAAATCCTTCACAAAAACACCTCAAAAATCAACAGGACCTACTGCGCAGTTTGCAATTTTAAAATATAAAGTTTGGAGATTGTGTGCGTGAGAAACCCGTTTCTGAATATGCTGCACTGATTTAACTCTATTTTGAATTGCTCACTTCTTTGGACTTCATTTTCTACCCAGTGAAAGAAACTTTACGTCTAACTTCAATTACTTAAAACGTATTAATGAGATGTACGCATTAGAATTTGCCAACAGGGAAGGCCTACCACTGGATGTTACAGGAAAATAAGAAGATATGATCAGTATATAAAAGGGATGAGGATGCGCCGGGATCAATAAAACATGAATTAGGAAAGAGTTTGAGTACATGAGACAGGAAATACCATGTTAGTTTAAATACAAAAGATTTTTTGATTTTAGAAAACATCTCTTATTTAAATGCAAAGTATGAGCTAACGGTCCTCAGTCATATCCCAGTTGCATATTATACATCAACGCTTCTAGGTTAACATTTACCCTGCAAAAGGTACCACGACTACCAGATATCCCCATTTTTCCCAGCCGATAGCTGACATACCTCTCACTTCGCTTTGCTGCACTGTGAGCTCAGTATCCTGGAACGATGCAGATTTCCTATTCTATTTCTAACATAACTAATGCTACTAAAAACCTCATCTTTTCTGTTACTTCTAGAATAGAAGCTGATATGTTTCAGTCTTACTACACAAGTGAGTAAAACAAATCTTAAGAAAAATTATGTTTTCAAAACATGGTAGGCAAGCAGATTCCAGAGGGTTTCCTTCTTGCTTATAAATCAATTGCTATTTTGTCAGCCCAAGTTAACATTCTAGAAACTCTTCTTAGAAGTTTATTTTATGACAACATCCAGTATGAATGTAGTGCAAATAAACTTTTGATGGGTTAGCACAACATACGGAATCTTCTTTAGTTTGTTATTTATTTCAGTTGTGAATTTTGGGTGAAAAGACTGTCACCATAAAACATTACACGGTAATACTTCCTAATAAAAGGCAGCTGCTCCCCTTCATTAGTTGATACAGTTTTCTTTCAGGAACAGAAGAGACATACATTAGCCAGTGTAACTAGTGGTACACCCCACAACTACATCACCAGTCAGCACAAGAGGATCTTTTCCAAGCTAAACATTTTGTGGACTACGCAGGCATACAGAGCCATCCTTCAAGTCATAAGCAGCAAGTCTTTTCCCATCACTTCTCTAAAGAATTCACCTTAATTTAAAACCAAAAGAACAAAATGCTTGTTAGTGGGCACTCAAAGTCTTCTTCGCTTACATTGGGGAAATAAAATATCTCTCAACTATATGTTATTTCAGTTACATATTTTAAGTGGAAGCAAGTTCGTCCTTTAAAAGGGGAAGATTTTAAAGACTTAAGACTTTTTTGAAATATTTTTTATTCCTCTGTTTAATAAACAGCGAGACATTTGCCTGTAATCTAAAAAGGTACCTAAGTTGCTGGGGTATCAGAAACTCCTGAAGTTACCAGCAGCAATCTGAACATACAACCACCAGCCATGCATCACACAGCATCTTCAGGAAGGCAGCCAGCCCTGATCCGACGCGTTACTGTTGGTAACTCCTGCCAGAAACCTTAGAACTGGGACCACAGCTTGAGGAGCACTTGAGAAGTTTGTTTAGCCCGCCCCTGCCCCACTCTTGAGCCACTTCCAGGCATACACCAGGCCAGCGGTTTGCAGAGCAACACAGCACTCCACGCCAGACAAGAGAACGGTTATTTTAACACTGCCCTGTACCTGACCCAGGTTATCTTCTAGTTCCACGGTTACATCAAACCGGCTAACGTGCAGGAACAAATGCTGGGCACTGACATATAAGCACAAGTAAAAAAAAAACAGGAAATTTTCGGAACATTAAACCAGTTAGGGTAGAAGGAACAAGTTAACCAGAGAACACAGGAGGACTGAATGTGGCTGCTCTGGTTTTGGAGAAGAGGCCCACAAAGAGAGCGGGCATTGCAGTGCCGGGATCCAGCCCCAAGACAGGTAGCGGTGGCCGATGCAAGTCAGAGTAGGATTTGATTCTGAGCAAAAAAAGCAAGCAAAAAGGGAAGTCCCAGCACTGACGGAAAACATACAAGGGCCGGTGCAACAGCTCAAAGTGCCAGCATGGGGTTGTGTGCGGGAGTCCTCTCTAGCAGGTGTAAAATCATCCTTTCTGCAAGAAGCAGAAGGCAGAGATGCACCTCCACGGCTGCAAGCACATT
The DNA here is from genome assembly GCA_013400035.1 of Rynchops niger. Lineage (NCBI taxonomy): Eukaryota > Metazoa > Chordata > Aves > Charadriiformes > Laridae > Rynchops > Rynchops niger. Next base: position 761,896 of record VXBH01009931.1, read on the forward strand.
CCCCAATGGAAAACAAGTTCTGAAGCCAGCAGGACAAAGAGATTCACATTACTCTCGAAGTTATGCACTTTTTTTAGCAATGATATACCAAGCCCAAACAGGCAATATTACCCCTCCAAAAGCAACTCAGATAATCCTCACCATTTTAGACTAAGATTTGGAAAGCCTGAGGGAAAAAAAAAAAAAAAACCACACACAAACCAAAACCAAAGACCTTATACAAGCCAGTTTCAATTCACAGAGATTTCTAAGTATTCCTCAGACCATAATAATAAAAAAGAAACCAAAAAATGTTTCCTGTAAGGAAAAACTAAGGAAAAATCGTAATTTCTTAGAAAGAAAGAAGAAACACATAACACATGCAGTAACAAAAGAAAAAGCAAGCCTTCAGCATATCCCCAATGTCATCAGTTTGCCAGAGCCCAATGAGCCAAAAAAAAAAAAAGAAAAAAATCGAACACAGCTAGTCTTAAATTCAACCAAGTCCCTTCAGTGATAATTTTCAAAGTCTCTCCAAGTGCTCTGGGAGAGCACTCTCACAGCTGTTCACCTCAGGTTCTACAAGCAAGTAACAGCAAACAGTAAAAATCCCCAAAGAATCACTCAAACCAGCAGTTCCTAAATCCCAAGATCAAGGCCCACCCTGATCAGTCCCACCTTGTCCTAATCTTAACACAAAACTCATGAGCAGGTCCAGAGGAGGGCCACAAAGATGATCAGAGGTCTGGAGCGCCTCGCCGAGGAAGACAGGCAGAGAGAGTTGGGGTTGTTCAGCCTGGAGAAGAAAAGGCTCTGGGAAGACCTTATGGCCTCTTCCAGTATCTGAAGGCAGCCTGAGATACTGGAAGTGAGAACTGCAGGACTTTTTACAAGTGCATGTGTTGATAGTAACGGCTTCAAATTGGAAGAGGGGAGATTTAGATCGGATATCAAGAAGAAATTGTTGGCTGTGAGGGGGGAGAGCCCCTGGCGCAGGTTGCCCAGAGGAGCTGGGGCTGCCCCATCCCTGGAGGGGTTCAAGGCCAGGTTGGACGGGGCTTGGAGCCACCTGGGCTGGTGGGAGGTGTCCCTGCCCAGGGCAGGGGGTGGAGATAGATGGTCTTCAAGGTCCCTTCCAACCCAAAACCATTCTATGATTCTAGGATGTACGGTCAATCCCTCCTTTCACACACACTTCAGCAGATATTAAGACCTTAACAGATGGAAACGGAGTGGAATTTAAGAGCATTCACACTACTATTACCATTTCTCAAATGATTTAATTAAGCCTTAAAACACCTAAGAGCAGACTTTTTATAATCAAAGTAAGCAGACTGTCCACAATAAAAGTAATTATTAATTTGCCTTCAAATAAGAAGTTTTGCTTTTCATGAACAACTGCTTCTCTATTGCATTTTTGAGACAAGACTCCCTTTCAATAAAAGAATGCTGGGTTTTAGCTGTAGGTTAGCATATTACTTTACATATCTTTTTCCTGGCAGCATCACTCATTAAAGGGAGTTCCTATGAGCAGCTTTCTCCCAATTCTTGCCCTGCTGCCTGGCTGCTTGCTCTTGCCCCACAGTGCTGAAAACACCTTAGAGGGTGTGCATGGAAAAACAGGATTAGCAAGACTTCCTCCTGCTACCTCCCTCTTCCTTGGAGGGCTGTTTTTAACCCAGGTCAGTTCACTCACTATGACTCACAGCATCACCTCTTTCACGGTTGCATCTGCGCATAGAAGTGGTGGCTGCAAAGGAAAATACACACGGAGCCACAGTTCAGCTAATGTTTCCCTCCCACCCCGGAGCCGACCCGATTCAGACACAGTTGTTTCCTGTGGAGGGATATGCAACATGTTATGCCTGTGGAAAAGTGGGGTTTTTTTTGTAATTATCATTGTAATATCATGCTGCTTGTTTTTTCAATGTTAGTCGCTTTGGAGACAGACTTACAATCTAACGCTTTACAATACACTCACAAAACGTATTTCACAGAAGACAAGTGTCCTTCCCAGGTATCCTAACTCACCACACCTTTAGCTGCAATTGAAGACGACAACATGACAAGAACTTTCAGAAAAATTCAGACATTCCATCTCAGCAATGAGGTCACGACAGATGGCACGACAGAACAGCACCAAGCAGCACATCACAGCACCCCACTCAGCGAAAGGTACACACTGCACCAGAGTGTATCAATGCAGGACTTCACGCTGGCACAACAACTTTACGGAAGCAAGATCCTAGCACGGGAATATTCTCACATGAAGACGACGAGACTTGTGCTGAAGGGCTGGATTTGACCTCACAAGCCCCACATTCAGTTGCGAGCCTCAAAGCCCATTTTGCACTTCATGGCGCAGTATTTTTCATTTTCCAGCTGCAATAGAGGAACACGACTTTTGCTCTCCTCACCAGATTTCACAGATGACTGGAGACATCTCATCCACCACACGTATGTAGAACGTTAAGTCCAACCAAGTCCTCAGCTTCGCTGAAGTCCCTCACAACCACAGTTAAGACACAAATAGCGTACGTGCCAGTCTATCATGAACCCCCAGTCATGGTTAGCAGGGGGCTATAACAACTATGATGGTTTCTGGAAAAGCAGAGTACAACGGCTTAGACTTTGTGCTACCCTAATAACAGCTCCAAGGCTTTTGGCTGATTCGGAACATAAGGACACTAAGCTTGAGCTTGCCTAAAAATGCCAGTGCAACTGTAAACCAGAAATAGATTATCATCTCTGAAATAGGCTTGTAGAAAGTTCCAAATTACAGAACACTGACGAAAAAGTTCATTATTACCCAGCACCATGACTTCCTTTGTGTTAGGAAGACACCTACTAAACACCACACATGCTGATCTGCTGCTAGAAGTGCTGCGTTACTGCTAGGTCATGCAAAAGGTCTACAGGAAGGCTTAGGTTTTGAGAGGGGAGAAAAAAAATATAAAAAAAGTAATTGGGTTTTATATCCTGAAACCAAAGCGAATGTTTTGCAGTATTCTTCACATCATGGCATCTTCCCACTTTACTCACACAAAGATGTCGTCTTTTGGCATGATATGATTTAAACCTTCATCCATTTGGAATATTTTGTGGAATCGATGATTATACACGTCTGTCACCACCATCTAGAACAGCAAGTGATATTTGCAAAAACATTATAATAAAAGTTTACATAAATTTAGGCAGACTAACTTTAAATTCAAGCAACAGTTTATTCCTATTCTTTTTTAACAGAATTTTCAACACACCAACATCAGCACTGTTTTCTGTAACAGCACCCAGCAGTTAATAAGCTGTATTTGTTAAGATGGATGAGAAAAACAAAGCAAATAAACTGATTTTACAGAGGTACTGAGGAGGTGCAATTCCAACAGCTGCAAGTCAGCCTAGTGGAGACGACAGCACAGATCCCAACAGAGTGGCAACAGGCTAGGATTTCAGGCACAGATCACTCACATCTATAATTAACTAAAATTGACTGAAGTGCTACACTGGCATCCTGAAAATACCCCACCAACCACAAAACCATTCCCTCTTGAAAAGCTCACCTGACCCCTCTGTTATTAAAAGGATGTCCAAGAAGAGGAGGTCCCAGAAGAGACATTGAACATCTCTCAATACTAAGAAACTACATTATCAGAAATGTTGGGGGTGAGGGCTAGCTTTCTGCCCTTTCTCTTAAACCTTTCTACTGCAACAGAAGTATCAGAATAAACACGGGTTGTTTCATGCATCTTTTTGTCTTACAGTCAAAGAACAGCTTTCAAACTCATTAGGGTTTTGCCACTATTCCATTAATTTCCAGCTTATCACCCATCTAGAAGCTAAGTCACCAAAATCCGTCAAAAACAACAAACATTTACAGAAATTACTGTGCTGCATTTATCCTTACATTTTCTGCAGGAACACCAGAGAGTTTGGAGAGTGATTCACACAGATCCGAGATGGCCCCCATCATCGGCACCACAACCCGGTACTAGAAACAAAGATAACATCACGCTTACACCAGGCAAAATAAACCCATGCAAGGCAATGGAAATAAAGCCTTTAGTTTATAGGAGTTCTGCTGAAGTTAAGGTCACGGCTACACACTTCAAGGTCTTTGGGATCTCAGCTCTACCTTGCAAAGCAGGGATTCGGAGGGAATGAAAGAGCCTTAAACAGATGGCCTGCTTTGATCAGGCTCAACAGTAGTAAAATCCACACCAAAAAAAAAAAAAA
>VXBH01009931.1:766124-791877 GCA_013400035.1 Rynchops niger
AAAAAAAATCACCAGACAGAGCAGCTTGCTCAAAACATAAAATTGCTGTTTCTTTATGTGATAAAAACATCCTAGAGTCATTCTCTCCAGTGCTTCTGGAGGTCAAGTCAGAAGTCTTGACAGACAGGAAGGCAAAGGCGTGTGTAGGCTGCATATGAGGACAGACCCTCCTGAGAGATCGGACCACTCAAACCTGCATTTGACACGCACTGTAACCAATACAGGCTGTAGTTTACTTCTTTTAAGAGCTCCGTTCTGGACATGCCCTCAGACTGAAACAAATTCCCAGAGCTCACCCAGAATAGGACACACCACGCATTATACCGCACAGGGGCTGGCTGGCAGGGAATTACTTTCGTTATAACACCCTGTATGGTGCCACATTTTGGATTTGTGGCTAGAACATGTTGATATCACTAACGTTTTCAGCCATCACTGAGCAGTGCTTGTGCAGCGTTAAGGCGCTCTCTTTTTCCCCACCATGCCCCATCAGCAGATGGGCTGGGCAAGAAGCTGGAAGGGGACACAGCCAGGACAGCTGTCCTGAACTGCCCAAAAGGATATTCTGTACTATATAACGTGATGCTCAGCAATAAAAATTGTGGTAGAGAAAGAAAGGGCGGTTTTGGCTGTCAAGGTTACTGCTCAGACACTGGCCGGACACTGGTCTGCTCGTGGGAAGTGGAAAGTGATCTCCTTTGTATCATTTGTGTCATTGTCCCCAGCTCCCCACTTTCCCTTCACCTATTAAACCATCTTTATCTCAGCCAACAGGTTTTCTTGATTTTGTTCTTTCTAGTCTCTCCTCAATCCTGCTAGGAAGAGGGCGGGGGGAGCAAGCAAGAAGCTGTGAGGGTCCTTGGCTGCTGGCCTGGGTCAGTGCACCACTTACGTTAAGCTACAAAAAGCATGAGGGGCACTGTCAAGAAATCTCTCACACTCCTAAGCGGGAATATGTTGTAAGTCAGTGGGAATGCTCTGCCTCTGATGCTAAAGATGTGACAACCCACTGGTTCCACTTCTAGTTCTCTGAACGGTTCCCTGAAGACAGGCCTATGAGCTTTTAACATGGCCAAGTAACATTTTGCAACCAGGAACATGCATGGATGCAATAATACAGATGCACCAGAACACAAGCATCTACAGTTTGGTTTAACCTAGCATCCTTCCTCCACCAAGTAATCGGTTCCATATGTTTCAGAGGAGGAGTCAAAAGGCACTGTAGGTTATAGACAGGCACACACTCAGAGAGAATTATGTGGAACATACCTGCCCTGAATAAAAGGAGTTATGTATGTTCACCAGGATCTTCTCAGTTACACTATCCATCTGCATGTTCCACTGTGGCCATCAGAGGCTTTCAGTTCACTTTCTCTTAGCACAACCCACATGGCAGAGATACAATTCCTCCTTGTGTCACACACCAGAGGGGAGCAGGGACACACACCTCTGGCTTCCCAACTGGGAGATCACAAAAGGCAAAGAAGTGCTCACAGGGAGACTGAAGGTGGAATGTAGAACATGTGCGTGGCCAACTCATCTCAAAGAGCTCCAGGTAGCAGAAGTTCTGTTAATCTTGGTTATTTAAAGTAGAAAAACTTATCTTTTCAGTCTCTATGCTATTGGCAATCTTGCTTGTTTTCTTAATGAATCCCTTCTCTGTTCTTGCCCTTTATAAAGTCTTGGTGACAAGAACAAGTGTAGCTGTCCTTGATTTCACAGTTGTACAAAGAGCAGGATAATTTATTGTAAATTCAGCATGCATCCTTCTCCACTGTACCTACCACCCCCCTCAAACTAACAGCGTACATACAAAGTATAAGTTTAGCATCTGTAGTTATAATCCACAGCACGTGCAAATATTGCCAATCAGCACCTCCAAAACTGCATCAGGGCATCTAATCACTCTGCCTGGGCCTCTTGACATGCATGGCAAGCACAAAGCTTAAGTACATCTGTGCCCACCCACAGGCACATCTGAAAATAAAAATGGCAGGGAAGAGGGGGGAGAGAGGATTTTAAAAAAAATTAAATAAATAAAAATCAGTCTATCTTAGAATCAAGAGGTTTACAAGCAATCAAGTTTTTAATTTTTTTCAAGAGGGATTGTTTTTCATTTATGTTTGAAATTCAGAGGCCTTACCCATTCAGGTAAGTTTCACCTTTCAGTTTTCCAGGGTAACACAAGGTAAGCACAGCAATGTAAACACATTACTGCTTTCAAGGAGCAGTACATCTCACACAGCTAATCACAGGAAGAGGGAAGCCACTTCCAGCTGACTCACGACCATAGTTTCACAAACCAACATTTTACAAAGCTACTTGGATTTCACGTGTTCAGTTCCCAGTTTTAACGTTAAAAAAACCCCATCCTACCTCACTTAAAGGGGGACATCAATGTCCTTTAGATTACTTGAAAAGTCTCAACTTTAAAACCTAAGAGAAAGACTCAGGTGACTTACAAGCAATTCATGTCTTCAACGTGCCTCACCTGGACAGGTCGATGCTGTGGGTCTGCATATACCAGGGTAACTTCCATGAGACGATCTCTCCTCAAGGGCAGTGGCAGGGTTAAGTAACAGAAGGGATCAAAGGTCACAGAAACCTTGGAGCATTTGGGACAAACAAGGGTAGATTTGAAAAGACCATGAAAAATATCCACAATGATAGAATCATTCCTCAGCCTGTGATTCTCCCAGGCCTCTTTTGCCACCTCCTATAAAAAGAAAAAAAAAATTGTAAGTTACTTGTTGCAAACCCTTCCATAGCATAGCAAGCACAGGGATCAAAGAAAACTCAGATGACTGATACTGACAGGTGAATTTCCCAGAAAGGTGCGGGGGTTACTAGTGCGTCTAACATTACACACTGGGATTTCTTCTCAGTGAAACTACGGCCTTGCGTCAAGTATACATCTATTTTAGTGGAGCCACTTGGTCAGGTATCCCTTGGTGCATGCAATGCCAGAAGCATGAATGGAGCCGAGGGCACGGTGACAGGGTCACACGCTGCTCTTCACGACAGCGAGCTGCTAGCAAGATATGCTCCACTCTCCTCCACGAGGAATGGACTGCTGCCCCCCGCTTTTGAGAGACAACTGCAGTTACGGCTTCCCAGAAAAAAAAGCAGAGAGCTTTTTCTTCTTGGAAAATGATGGTCCATATCTCACAACGAAAGTATAAAAGGAGACAAGTTACAATCCCTTGAAGACTTTCATGATACAACTTATAAACTCCCTATCTAATGGCACCTGGTAACTGGCATTTGTCTATTCAACGCAATCAGAGGCTCTTCTTAGCATGAGGCTTTTAGTTTATGGTATAATACCATATATTTTTACACGCATATATCTCAAGTGAAAGAAGTGCCATAGATACACACTAACTGCAATGCTAATGTCACTAACCAGGATGCTGAGATGGGAACAGAGTAACTAGCTCCAACAACTGCAGTGATATGGATGCAAGACAAACACGTGTGCGTCTCCTACATCGGGGGAGGGAAGTACCTAAACAAAATGAAGACATGCTGGGAGTCCTTTCCATCCCAACTATCAGCATTTCTTGGAGACAAAAAAAAAGATTAAACATACTACTTCTTGTGGTATTGCCACATATACTGTATTATGCAAGAAAAGGCAAAAGACATTAAAATATTGCCTGTTAAGAGGAAAAACTACTAGTCATAAACACTTCCTAAAAATAATTATTGCATCTGGCTTTTAGAGGCTGCTAAAGCATTTTTCCACCTGATGTATTTACTGTGGACTCTGCGTGTGTCAGTGTGTTGCAGCTGTTTGTATTGTGACAAGAGGTAAAAGCTTGATCAGGAGAGTGTGAGTTCACTTAGGGAAAGACATTTCACTATTGTGTCTCCTTTTAACACGAGCATGGTGTTTGCCAACTTCAGAGGAACAACTAAGTGTCTGCAAGGGGCTCACATTATCAGTGTTGACTGGGAAACAGAGGATAGGGAAAAGGCAGGACAAAAAAAAAAAAATAATAGAAGAGACTTTTCTGGCCCATCAGGAAAATGGCAAAAGATAATTACTTTTCTCTATTTAGAGCAGGTAACTGAAGCCAAGGGGTGTATAAATTCAAATTTAGATTAAAAAAAAATTAAAGTTTCTTTTTAAATTTTAAATTTAAATATCAGTGTGCCCACTTCCACAACACCAGAAAGAAAAATCAAGTCAAGACTCTCCAATGATGTAGGTAGCTCAAACACTAGGAATTCATCAAGATACATGATTGTACCAAGTCACTTACACCTTGGTCCTCTCTTTGCCTTGACCAGTGCTTTCATGCACCCTATCCAGCCTGGTTTTAAATCTAGCTCATGAATTACATTTGTCTAGAGGCCACAAGGGAGCACACATGAGAAGTCTGGCCTAAAAACTCATTTTATTTGATGCTCTGCTATCTACCAGTGGGACACTGGAATGGCTGTTTGCAACCCCGTGCCCAGGGCATGTGTTCAGATCCTTATTTGAGGGGCACCCCAACACCTCCACATGAGAATACCCCCAGTCGCACCGAAGTTCACATGCCTGCACAGTAAGGACTCTCAAACTGATGCAAAAAGCTGCAGCTCAGTCTACCTGGAGGAAGAAAGTGGGCCTGAGTAGTCAGGGGGGAAGGTTACGGTAGTAACTACAGCCTACTGTTGGGTAGCTGTTATGCCACAAGATAGACTTCCTTCCTTTCCACTGCAGAACCACATCAGTATTGTGCCATAAGCACATCTTTCTGCACACCAGTACGAGAACAGACATTCTGCTGTAAAGGCACAGCAACAGCAGTGTGTCACAAGGTGTCACTAAGAGTCAGCCAGGCCATGAAGCATGACAGGGTTGTCTCCTCCCAGGTACACTGCTTTGTAGGGAGAATATCTGTGTGACCTGTGAGGAGGAAGGCCAGGAAGTGTCACAAAACCTAATTAAACACCCTCAAAAGCACTACCTGCCCTACCCTCAAGTAATGGCACCGTACCGAATCAGGTCTGCCATTGGCATCCTTCAGCTCCAAGTAGGGCTTCTTCTTCACTCTGTTCAAATCCTCATGCAAGCCATCTAGAAGAAAAGCCAAGAGTTCCTGGGAATCTTGCTGCTGGTATCCTGAAAACTGAGGAGCAAATCGGCCAACCTGTGTCTGAAACAAAGGCAAGAGTCAGAGGGTTGAGCATGATCTATGTGTAAAAGACAGGCCAAAAATACTCCCTCTGGCCTTTGCAGAGATCAGCTCCATGCTACCTTATGCATCTGCCTGATGCATTTTGTACATTAATTTCTCTTTCAGTAACCTACAGTTCCCACAATGAAGACTTGCTATAAGGTAGCATCTTGAAGCAGGTGGACTGCAAGATCGAAAATGCTTGTAGAAGATACTTATGAACTAACTGGCTTAAAACCAAGATTGAAATCCTTGCCACAGTAATCTCTAGCTATTCTAAAAATTGTGATATGAAGCTATGAAACGTAACAGTCAGTTAGTGAGAGCCAGGAACAGCACGCCCAGATCCAGCTTCTTACTTCACAAGTACTATCTCGCAACACTGCCATTTATCACTCCTGCTTCTAAAAAAGAAAAAAAAAAGGGCCGTTTATGTTATGGAGATAGTTAACACTGTTGCTAAATCAGCAACAGTTTTTAGAAATATCACAATACTGCACTAGGAAATAAAGAGTAATTCCTATTCCAGTCTTAAACAAGAACAGTCCACATTAAGAGACTTCTATTGATGTCCACTGCAGATTCATATTATTTCCTCTGAACAGAGGTTTACAGAACAACTTTAATAGCAGTGGATGATGTGCCAGCAACTCCAAGTCACAGAAATCAAGCAACATATTGTTGTTTCAGAACTACCTATGACTCTACAGAGGACAGATTTGTGTAGTCTGTAAGACTTTTGCTCCAGGTGACAAAAGCATTTACCCTCAACTTCAAGACTGTACCATGCAAAACCTGAACAGCAACAGGGAGCACATTTACATTAATATCAGGTCATTGCTTATTTCACACATTCAGGATGTTACTCTTCCTCAGCATGCTGAGATTGCAGTACACAAGCAAACTCCTAGTGTTCCTTGGATGCTTTAACTACGTTGTTCTGGAGAATTTTGCATTATATTTAAAAGAAAAGAGAGTTACAATTTTCTAGGGGTTCATATACAACTGCTACATTACAGTATTTCAGGTGAAAGCAGCTCTTTATACTGAAGCACTGGGAACATTAAACCAATAAATAATGTTATAGGCAAGGGGATGCATTTTGGTCACCACTTTATAATTTAATTTTTTCAAAATTTATAATCTGCACACCTTTCCTCTCTGATTAAAGTTCACAGCCGGCAATTCACATGACCTCCCCTAGCTTTGTAGCAAAGATCATTCTGAGGCACCTGTAACCAGCTCTCAGGCTGGAAGGTCATTTACTAAGTAAAGCATTTAACACTACGAGCAGTAACCAATTCCAGGGTATGACACTACCCACGGCAAGTTCTTCCCTGTACCCCGCAGAGCATTTACACAAAACGCGAAACAACGCTGAAACAATTCTGTCATTTCAGCTTTCATAACACCAAAATAAGCAGAAGGCATATTATCTTTCACTGTTTCTTCTGTCAAAGCGCTATGCTACAAGAACATGGAATACGTACTTTAAACATACGTGGGGCCACATGAGACTGCCTCCCAGACCAGATCTGTTTAATGAGCTCTGCATAGGCTTCCGCAATTTCTCCTCTCATTCCCAGTGGATTGTTCTGATTTATTTCAGCTTCATATTTATCTTCCAGGAAATAGTCCGTCAGAGGAGGGGTATTGCTCAGACACTGAAAAAGCATTAAGAAAACAAATTTACTGCACAAGACAATAAATCTGTGTGACAATGAAATAACAAACCCAGCTTTCACATCAGAACATGTACTAAGCTATTAACAAAACTGGTGAGACTGAATCTGAGTACGTATTTAGTAAAAAAAAAAAATAAAAACCTGTTGGGAGGGTGGGATACTGTGACCATTGCAACTCAGAGCATGGTTGAAATAAAGACACACCATCAAATACCACAGCCTTCAAAAGACTAACAGCTCATTTCTGAAACATGACTTATCTTGCAGGTGCCACACTGACTTCCCCTCTATACAGTGTATTTACCCCCAGGTGTAAGCTTCCCCTCTGGAGCAGTTTCTACTGGTTTATCTAGCTTGAGGCATAAGGCACACTGGTCTGCGGCTCCTTGGTTGTCCTTCAGAATTTTTTTTAAAACTGGCATCACATTTGTCACCTTCCATTCCTTTGTTGCAGAATAATTTAAAGTATTCGTTTAAAGTTACTGTATTTAATAGTTCAGGAAAGCAAATAGCAAACAACATTATGGAAAAAAACAACACTTTCGGAAGAGGTCTGCTCTTGGTATTATGTCCCTCCACGTTTTGTTAATTTGTTCTGTAACTTCCACTGACACTTCAATTTGAGTAGAGTCTTTTAGTGTAAACAGAGTGGTGTAGGTTGGAAAAGACCTTTAAGATCTAGTCCAACCATTAACCTAATGCTGCCAAGTGTAATGCTGAAGTCTGACAAGAAAACAAGCCTGCAAACGCCAGAAGAGTAATGATTACAATCACAGTTCTGCCAATATTCACCAATTCTATAATTAATCTAATGTACACATTACTGAGGTGGTAGGGTAGGCTACCCTACCAATGCATTACATAGAAATCTGCACAGAACAGGTCAGGAAGGTCTTTAGAGATGTCACCTTAACGTTCTCAAGTCTACATCCCATATTCACTGTCTAACCTCAAAATCCTAATATGAGGGAGAGTATGAGAGGTCCTTGTTCCTCCTTGAGGTGAAACACAAGCTATACGTTGTCTTACAAAGAACCAAATGCCACTAAAAACAATCACCATCAAAAAGTTAGCAAAGTTTAAAGGCAGGAAGGATACCACTCCATATCTCTTCTCCCCTTTATATACTTTCTATCAGTGTATCGTGGTAATGATATAATACATCCTGGGAAATCACCATGAACCTCAGGACACAAGTAAAACTAGCACAGGAAGTAGTTTCCTTAATTCAGTAATTCAAAGACTCAAAGCTTATAGCAAGAAGCGACAGTCTGATAAGTAAGGCAAGACTTGGATGTGTGAACAAACAAAGAACCAGCTCTGAGATATGATCAAAATTACTAGGGCTTCAAGGCACAGCAGTATCACGAAAATATTAAGCTGGCCTCTTTCCGAGTGCCGGAGATTTCAGGTCACGTAGCAGATGCCTGTACAGTGCTACACCGGCTGGGTGCAGGTACACAGATCTCCCAGCGGTTATACATGGCAATCTGGAGAGGGTCAGGAAAGGGTAGTCCTGTCCTTTAGACAACTCCACTTTCACTGCCTTGATGGGTACCTTGTGGAATTTATTTCCTACCAAATTTTTCCAGTTCCAATGCCCAGGTGTTAAGTGTCTTTCTCCAGGCAAATGACATTAAGTGCTTATAGCCTGTTATCGTTTGACACCAGCGTCTCACTGGGAGACTACTGCTGACAAACTTCCATGAAGTTCCAAAAATTAAAGGCAGAAAATTGCATTTGAAAGACTGACGTCTAAAAAATTAAAGCCTAATGGTAAATACAAGAAAAAAAGTAATTGGTCCTTAATATGACTAGTTTGTGTGAGAAATTAAGATTGAAGTGTGTTTGGATTAAGTTACTTTGGCAATAAAAATTGATTTTAAGAGTTCTCTCAGTTATAAAGTTAAAGAAAACATAATATGGTTTAAGGTTACCATGACACAACTGAAAACAGACATGTCGAACAAAAAAGCGAGGCGATCCAAGTTTATTGTGGTACCCTAAATACCACATGCCTAATGCATTATAGTTATTTTAAGACCTGTTCTAGCTTTCAAAGCTACCACAGAGTGACAGAAGTCATTACATAGTGCTTGTACCACCCTAGAAGTTTGCCCATTGCTTAAATCATGGTTCATGCAAGTTGGCTCATATTTTGTTTCTATTTCTTAGCAACCAACTATCCCTAACAAGTTTCTGCATGTTTTAAGATGAACCAAATAAACCTAAGAGATAATAAATATACTAATAATTATTAGTTTTGCATAACTGTTGGCAACCTTAACACCCCACACAATTGACTCTGAATCCTCCCGGGGCCTTTTCATACTCTTAATTTTTCAAGAATCTTTAAACACGGACCCCAGAACTGCATGCAGTGACCTGCTCACATGGCTTACGCAGCCCACACAAGTCAAAACATCCTCCGCATCAGACCATTTTTGTCAGAGCACAGCACTGGGACCCTACATTACAGTTCGGCATCTGTTTCGTATGACTTCCCCCATAGCCTTTTCAGAAGTCCTGTATTTCAGATCCAGTCCTTAATACTGTACTATGTTTCATAGTACTAACGTGCTACGCATAAGCAAAACTAAACAGGAACTGATTTTTTTGTTTGCGGTTTGTTGTGGGTTTTTTTTTTTTTTCATTCCAGGTGCAGTCTCCTAATGAATCACATTAAAATATGTTTTTGTTTCCACAGATTTTAATCCACAGTCTCTGCGAGACTGCTCTTTTATTTAAAGAGGGCTCTTTCCAATTCTTACCTGTAACGCAGAATTCATGAAGCAGGTATTTCCAAGGTTACTGAGTCCACAGAGTCCAGGCTGTGCCAGGGAAGCATTGTCCCTGCAGTTGTAAGAGTTACAGACAAACCCAGAACCTCTGGAAGAAAGACAACACAGTGAACTCCACAATGAGTTTACTGAGTCTCAATACTGTTTAATAATCAAATAAGAGTCAAAAAACTGTTTCAAGAAAATTTTTAACCAGCTTACATGTTTCTGCTGCTTCATAGTGGCTAATACTGAATACCAGGAATATGAAGTATATGTGTTAACTTTGGAAACATTAATCATTACACAGTCTATTATTAATTTATGGCTCATTATACACTAATTTCCTCTGTCTACAAGCACACACCACACTACTGCAGCAATAGCCTATTTAAATCTATATGATACATTGCAAGACCTAATAAGAAAGTTATGATTTCTATCTGGAAAGGCTTCTTCTACACTGGCAGATGGAGAGAAAAAAAAGAAATATAATCTCTTCCCTCATACCCCCAATTCCCTCAGGCAATGCTAAATGACTAAAAATCAGTAGTTAGTAAGCTCTGGAACACGTGCTACTTTTGCAAGTGAGCAAGGAATAGCAGGACGCAGTGGTTTCAAAAGCAAAGTCTGATAAACAGGTACACAAGAGTAGCAGAACTCCTCATAGGGCACCATCACACTCCTTTTTCATACAGGCAAGGATGCACAGGATTATTCACATGAAGGATGAAGAAACAAAAAGAACATTCCTGCTCTTACCCCCTGCCCAGGTGGGAGCTGTTCAGTCCATAGGAGTTACTGCTATCACCGTTAGTAATGACAGAAGTGGCAGACACTGAGGAATAAGAACTTGCTGATGATTTTGAAGAGGTAGTAAAGTTTCTGCTAGTTGCAGTGCTTGATCTGGGAGAAAGGAAAAAGAAGTAGAAATAGTGCTACTACTTTCTTCACCCCCAGCCCCACCTCCCACAAAACTCCAAGGACTTGCCACATTGCAGTTAGCTCCCACACACAGAATTCACTGTTCTGACCTGTGCGATGACACTACCAAACACTTGGCTGGAACAGAAACCTCATACAAAAGTATCAGAAGCAGGAGTAACAATTTTTGCTTAAAGCAGAATCTGGGCCCCAGACTGAAATAAGCAGGCAATTCGGATAGCATGAGTGACAGGGAAGCAAGCTTCGAGTTGAAACAAGCAAGAAAAAAAAAAAAGATTCCCAATCTTAAGGCCACAAAACACTGGCCCACATTAAAAGTGACAACGTCAGTCCTTCCCTACTTGAAACCCAAATCATCTACTCAAAAAGAACGTTAATTAGTAAGAAGGTAACCAGTGGGGGCATATGACAGTTTGTAGTTGATACAACTGCATTGCTGGAGGCAAGACACACTGCCACGTACATGCAGCGCACACAGCAATCCTCAGCATTTTGAGACTGAAGATACTGAAATAAATGAAAAAAGTACATAAGCTTCAAGTCTCACTGGCTGTTAATCCCAGGCTATTCCACACTACTACTTTCCTGGTCCAGAAAAGAACCAGAACACAATGTGACAAAAGACCAACAAGACACCAAAATTCAGCAATGTTCTATCCTAGACAGCTTTGGCTCCATAAAGAAGGCAAACCCACAAGGCAGTACTACATAAATAAGCTTAAAGAAAGTATTTTTATATTTCTCTATAGCAAGAGCTAACTGGGAAATAGTCTATTCTCTTCATCTTTGCCCAAAGAAACATGTAAAACTGAATGCAAAAAGGTGCACGATACCAACAACCACACAGCAGTGTCTAATACACCCAAAGCACAGCAAGCACCAGCAGAGGACAGAGCCCTCAGGCTTTAGTTTATTCTTGTACCTCTTTAAATATGGCCCTGATTCTTCAGTGATACAACTAAAAACGCATATTGAAAGCCGAGATGCTACTAAGGAAAAAAAGAGTCTTGGCAAACCGCTGTGAAGCAAAAACGAAAAGACAAAGAACATGCCACAATGGTCAAGGGGAGGCAGAACAGCTGCACAGCCCTACCAGTTTGGAAGTATAATAGCAGTAAAACAAATACAGAAGAAAACAAGTTATGACAGGAGGTTCCAGATAAAAACGCAAACCTCAAACACAGTTTAAATCTGAAGCATGCTAAAAAATACCCAACCCACCAGCCAGCACAACCAAAACGTATACTGGAAAGTATACAAGAATGAGCAGATCTATGGAAATAACTAAGACAACCATTTCTGTGACAATACACACCCTTCTGGTCATTACATGCTGGAGGTGGAACTTCTCAAGATTACCTGGACACAAAGATAAGATCAATGAGAGAACAAGAGGGTCTAGACTAACACAACAATTATCAGACTCGTGCTCCACATGCGGGAGTTCTGAGGGTCAAGAATAAAATAATTAAGCTAACAATAGCCTGTAAATCCATTAAGAACACATTTTCAAAAGTCTGAAGTAGAAGTGAATTATTTAGAAGCAAAGAAGGGCCATCTAGAAAATGCTAGACCTGAAAATGTTGCATCTCTACTTGACATGTTTGACCGCAGTAAGAGTATAGAATAAGATGCTCGGAAAATAATAGAAAGAAAATCTAACAGGAAGAAAAGCACAGGAGGATAACCTCTTCAGGGATTGCAAAGTTTCCAATAGAAGCACAGAGGCAGTGCATCATGAAGAGTCAGATGGAAACTGAAGAGTTCCAAGAAGTACTTCAGTAGTATCCTACGCACATAATAAAGCTAAGAACTATGGGGGAAGATTAAACATGGATCAGAAAACAAAGATAAGAGACAAGTCACAGAGTGGGAAAAGGTCTACATACAAAGTTATCAAGGATCTTGATTAAATTCCTGTTAGAAAATTGGGAAGAATCATGTAAGAAGTAAAACAACGAAAGAGAGACCAACAGCTTTCCAAGTGTGGAGAGAAATAAAAAAAATAAAAATCAAAATAGACTTGTGAAGATAAAAAATTCTAAGCACTCTTACATTTTACAAGTTACTCATCTTTCTGTAACAACCAAAGACAGACTGAGGATTTACTAAGCACAGCTGCCCCCCCTCATTTCAAGAGATAGTCACAAAGGTAGCTATGATTCCAGGTGAAAGGCACAGATTGCGGCTAAGAAAAATGTTTTTCTCTGAAATCTTCCCATTTGAAGCCCAGGAAGCTACTGTTAATGACCCCACAATACTGCAGACTCTCAAAGAGACGGCCTCATTTGCACAGAGAGGTGACAACAGAAGTCCTGGATGCGAAGCATTTATCCCCAATGCTCCAAAAAGGGTTTCCGTGGAACATGCAGACTTTGACCAGTCCAAGCCACTTGCCCCTTCCACTGCTGTCTCACACGGTATGTGACTTCTGTTCCCTTGGAAATGGAGGCCCCAACACCTTGCTCTGAAGTAAGAGATTAACATTGTTTCTTCTTTAAAGTTTATTACTTAGAATCTTCCAAAATATTCTGGGCTACTCAGTGGATCGCCACTGCACGTACTCTCAGTTTGCTTAGTTTGCTCTTTGTAGGCACAACGAACTCCAGACTGGAAGGTGCCCAGCCAACACAGCTTCCCTTTCATCACCACTTCAATGTTTCTGACAGGCATAAATACATTCAGTTCATTTCATCAACAAAATCTACACGGGAGTACGCTATAGCAAAGACAGACTTCATCTAACCATGTAACAGTTCAGAGACTCCAGAAAATAGTTTCGCAGGTTTGAGGATGAGACTGCGTGGTACGACTGCTGAATCAGTCCTCCTGCTTCAGCACAATTTGAGTCTCTCAAGATAACTCCTGTCTGAGTTAAAATACCTCTTCTAGAAAAATCTACCATCATGGTTTCACAGTGGCCAGCAACAGCCAACCCAGCAGACCACAGCTGAACTGTTCCAACGATCAATATCCCTTACAATCAGAAGAAACCTGCATTTCATTTGCTGCATGTCGTCATCTGGATATTGGTTTGCGCTCATCTCCATCCGCTGCCTGTAGCTCTTCAATTTCTACTTCTCATATCCCACTGAAGCTTTTAAGTGTTAAAATAAACTTTTAAATTTCTCACTGATACGATACTTAAGTCTTCTAGCACAAAAATCGTTAGTTTTTCAACAATTCACTTGGCTCCTTCTGAAATGCCTCATTAGCCTACTTTGCAAGTTTGCTGACAACCTCACAAGACGTGTTCACTCCACGTGCAGCTTTATCACTGTGCCAGTTATCAGAAGTCTTCTGTTGCACGCTCAGCATTTCCCTGCTGAACCACTGAGGCTGTTTGTTTGGTTTTGACTCAAGGTTGCTACAGAAGCCCACATTCAGGAGACTGAACCAGGACCAGGATCACGTTCCCACGGCGTCCAGCGTGTATTTTGGACTCATGTTGTTCATCCCCACACACAACTACATGCTTCACAGTACTGATGCCCGTTGCCCTCCGACTGACAATTAAAGACAGCCTTTTCACATCTTGCCACACAACATGTCAAAAACCCACATAAATGGCAAGTGAGGAAGAATCTGGAGACTAGCAGCATCGAGGACAAAGTTAGATTAATCTAGCACAGAAACTGTGAGGCCATATGGTTGATAAGTAGAAAAACTGCTAAGCTGAACAGCTTGAAAAAATATTGTAAGAGGCTTTCAAGTGGTTGGAAAACAGAGATAGGAAAAGTATTTCAGTTCAGTCAAGGCTATCTTCGGAGCATGCCGTAGAATTAGTCCTCCTCCTTTAAACTACCAATATAAAAAAAATTAAAAACATTTTGTCACAATAGGAAAAGCTAGAACTTGTATTTAACCGGCAAAGCAGAGGCCATAATAGATTTTCATTCAGAAAGTTCTTACATGCAAAAGCCTCCTAACTTATCTTATGTAATCAATGCTAGTCTGAAAGCATCTGCTGCAAACTCAAGCACTTGAAAATCACATAATAAAGATCTGCCCAAAGAGCATTTAGCCCGGTTGCTGAAGGGGTCCTCTGAAATCATCAGCACACAAGAAAATGGGGGAAGGAGATCAGTTTTAAATACGAAAGGGCATTTAATTACAGTATTAGGTACCTACGAAATACCTATCAGCCACTGAGGTCTTAAAACTGCACAGTAATTTCTGGCGTGTAACATCACTGCATGTTGTATCAGGTTGAAGGGATGCCTAAAATCAAGACAGAGTAGTTGAGAAAAGCCACATGTTACACGATGGGTGAATCAAGCAACAACTCCTCCAGTATTTTACTGCGGAGAGTACCGGGTGAAGTCCACCATGCGCCACCAGTAAATAGAAGAGCGGGAAGAAGAAACAGCAAGAAAACTCTAGCAGCAGCCAAAGAACCAAAAGGTATTTCCCTACTGCATATTGCAAAGGGAGGCAGACAGCTACCAGGCACATGCTAAATACATCTTCACTCCTGTTTTCAAAAGCAATACCTGATGCAAAAGGTGCTATTTTTATAGATCTGACACGATTTCGTGTTCGCTTGTGCTAAGAAAACAATACCCAGGATAAAAGCGTGTGTGCTAGGACTGAGCTGGAACTCTGCTAGCTCTGATTTTGGGAGTCTTACAAGTAACAATTAAAGAGGACTAAGTTCCACAGAGTCACCGGTATAATCTCCCTTCAGAAACAAAGTATGCCTCCAACTCTGAAATTCCTAAACTATGATCCATTCCCTCTTCTAAAACCTTGTCTAGTAGTAAAAGCAGTTTCAGACTACAACAAGAAAATACTTTGTTCCTTGGGGAGCAAACTAACAAACAGCAGTGGCCAGGAATATACCACCCAAAGACTGCTGTGGAGTTTAAGAGCATTTTTGTGTAAAATGTCAGCCAGCTTGATGGCAGGGGAAACACATGGAAGGCTGTCAAAACACGTGGAGAAGCGGTTTCCCCTGGTAAGGGCCAGGGCCTCTGACAAGCAGCAAACAGTGGGGAGAAATAGCTATGACAGGGACACCCACCCCACACGGTCACTTTGCACACACATATTCTGTGAACAGCGAGTGATATGAACTCCCAGCTTTCCAAAGCCTCTTTTGGCACGCAGGCAGGCATGCAGATGCGCACCATTGCTCTACATCCCAGTTGTTTATGCCCTCAAAACTCTAAATAAGGAAAAAACTTTCTCACAAGCTTTTAGGATTAACACGATGTGGCCCAAAGATCTCCGAATATTACATTCTTCATGGTCTTGGCTAAACAGCTTTTTCTCCAGCTGAGAAACAGAATACTGGAGTAAAATATTTGCCTGAGATAGGATTAAAATTTGGAGTTACTCAGCTCTCTTCTAAACCACACCTCAGCACAGAGCATTTGCAGTTCCTGATGACACTAGATGCACCTAGGAGTCCAATTCTTCAGAACTTTAAAATGCAAGTTTATTTAGAAAGCATAAGAGCTTATCAACATTACAGGCTTGCTTCGCCTCACGAGAGAGCACAACAGGTTTTCAGGGTGATAGTCTCACTTATCCTTCTTTGCCATGCTGTTAACGCAGCTCCCAACTCACCTCTGCTTCCAGCTTTGGCTTCCAAAAAGCGTTAGTTTTTTTCCTACAGACAAGAACACGCTTTACTACAGAACTACTTTTTGTAGTAGTAATACAAGTACCGTGAAGACCTCATCAGTGAGCAGGAAAAGACACTCATACTCTTCTGGGCTGGGCGCTCTCTGTCTTCTCTCTGGCTACTCTTCTCTCCTCCGTCCTCTCTCACCAGTTCTGTCCAGCCCAATTGCTCACAATCACCCACAGATTTCACACGTATAAACAGTCCCTATGACTTTGCACTAAACTCATTAATCTGGAGTCTTAAACATGTAATATTGATTTAATGCAACACGTGTACGCACACACATACACACACAACCATGGAAAGACAAACGGCCTCCCAACTCAATAATGAGATTTGAACTCTGTGCTCCAGGTTAGTGAGTCTTTTACCATCTCCCAGAAACAGTTAAAATGCTGGCAACATTTAATACAAAAAAAAAAAAATCTTTGTACTGTGCTTTCCTAGATTTCAACTTCATAGGGAGGTGGAATTTAGACAGTGTATTCAAAACTAAATGAAATACAAAGCTACCCTTAATAAATTAATGTCTTGAAAAAAACCCAAGAATTCTCAATAGAACATGAGAACTAACTGGAGAATATTCAAACAACAAATAAACTACAAACCACAGAGTATTAAATATTTATGCATTTATATGAAGATATGCTAAAAAAGGGAAGGAAACCAAACAAACTGCAGAATTGTGACTGATGTGAAGGAAAGCACAGAGTAAATATATTCAAGAAAGAAGTTAAATTTAGCTTATTCACTAAGAATATATCAGATAGAAATTGTGAAGCTCAATTTTTTGTTTTTTTAAATATAAAGCCCTTAAAAATAGATAAAAAGCTTTGTGAAATAACCCTTGAAAGTGCAGCAGAAAGAAAACATCTACAAATGATCCAGCCTAGACTGTCACCAACCCACTCACAATGCAGAAAAGTCACTCCAGACTGCCAACATATATTCAACAAATATCTAGACTCAGCCATCTCAGGAAAACTCTCAGCTGCAGGCTACTGGAAGACAGCAGTATACCATGGCAGATGTGTTGCTAATTACGCCCTCTTCTTATAGAGAACTTTTTTTACTCCTACGTACATCTGCTACTGCCCACAGTATGAGGCAGGCTACAGGACACACCTGGTCCAGATCCAGTATAGCATTCCTCATTATTCTCAACAGTATGAGTACCATTCATAAGCAGTTTAGGGGTTATCAAGGCAACTGCTGTACGATATTAGTAGCTCAAAGCCATAAAATGGCAGAGAAAATATCAATGAACCTAACAGGAAAACACTCACTGCTCATTATCTTATGTCTATGAAAGAGTAAGGTCTCAACTTTTTCCTCCACCCATTTCAAACACAGCAAGAATTTTAAAGACCAGCCTTTCTACCAGACTTGCCCTACACAACATAGCCACCTTTGGCGTAGTAGGGCACAATGTTAGTCCAGCAGGGCTCGTTATAACACAAAGACATTAAAGCACACTGCTTTCCTGAGATATAGCCTTTGGCCCAGCCACACAAAAAGGTCCTTCTCATTTGGTCAGTGGTTTGTGCTCTGATCAGCACACACCAACATCAATCCTGAAGAGGAGGATCCTCTTCCCCTCCTTGTCTTGCCAAACAGTGCTTTTGAACAACCAGTTATTATGCGTTTAACCTACAAGACTGAATGAAGACACAAGAGCTAGAGTGCAGAACTTGCTAAACCAATACACCCAACTGCATAAGGAAGATGTTATGTGGAATATACATGCTTAGTTTCTTAATTAACAGAGATAAGGGCAAAGTTAGCCAAGACAAAGCACAACAGACCAGATAATCCTACCTGTATATGACATATTACACTTCTTTCAGCCACCATTATCAGCATTAAGTCAAACAATTTTACGAGTTCTACATTATAATAAGCAAATCTATTTCTACATCATTAGATGTAGAATTAATCTGCATACTGATAACCATTTTCATTCAAATACCACTAAATGTTAATTAAAACTCTTTAGCTATCAGATAAGCTGCTGAAAAGAAAAGATTTGAGCCCTGGGAATGCTACAGGGCTCCTTTTTAGCTTGCTTCTGATCAAAACAAAAGGTTACGATCTGGTCTTGCACAGCTGCCTCTCTAATACTGTCAACTAGTACTCGATTATATACACGATATGAATGTTTAGATGCTTTTCATATTGCACTCTTAGAGAAAGTTCATTATAATCTTATGAACATTCTCCTGATCCATCTACCCAGTACTATATCTCAGGAAAGAATTGTTTCAAAATAGGTTTCACTGACCTATTTGATCCATTCATCAAGTTTAACAGGAGTAAGATCTTGATCTCAAGTGAGATCACTTGGCAGAAAGTTCTATAAGTCAACCATATTCTACGTAAAAATTTTCTTTATCAGTATCTAGTCTGATGGTCTACTCACAGGAAAATGAGCAGGCCATCAGACTAGCAAAATCACAGAATTTTACATTCTGTAGTATGACTTGGCAAGAGCAGTTCCTTATCATTGCATGCAATTTCCATTCTACACCATTCACTCTATACATCCAATATTTCATCAAGTGGTGCTCCCCAGGGCTCAGTACTGGGGCCAGTTCTGTTTCATATCTTTATCAATGACCTAGTCGAGGGGACTGAGCGCACCCTCGGTAAGTTTGCACATGACAGCAAGTTGGGCAGGAGTATTGACCTGCTTGAGGGCGGGAAGGCTCTGCAGAGGGATGTGGACAGGCTGGATCGATGGGCCAAGGCCAGTGGTATGAGGTTCAACAAGGCCAAGTGCCGGGTCCTGCGCTGGGGGCACAACAAGCCCTTGAACACTACAGGCATGGGGAAGAGTGGCTGGAGAGCTGCCTGGGGGAAAAGGAACTGGGGGTGTTGGTCGACAGCAGCTGAATATGATGTACCTATGATTCTATAAGCCTTCCTCTTACCATCTCTTCTCTAAATTAGATAGTAGAGAGAGACTGTCAATATTTAGAGGCTTTGATAATTGTCTTTGGCAGCAGTGGGGCTTGCTTAGCTCTTTCTATACCCTTTTTAAGGAGGAATTACCAGAACTCTGAGCATTCACTACTGGAGTATATTTCCAAAGCTGCCAAGATCCTTTTTGTTCTACAATGGTAGAAGACAGATTTATTTTTCCGCCCCCACTTTGCAGTCTGCAAAGGTAGCTTTTTAAGTAGACTAGCTCAACGTAAACAGGACTTCTCTCTCTCAAGCACTACAGAAACCTAAGCTATTTAATCCTTACACAACCTATTTGAAATGGGCTTTAAAAACAGAAGACTGTTGCCAAGACAATAAACCAGCAGAACCACTGAACAATATTTATATTCAAGACTTTCTCTCCTTCAAAATACTCAAAACAAAGAAATCCACAATAGGCAGTGATAACCAGGCTTTCACAGAGAATGCGCGGTCACTAAAACCAAGCAAACAAGCTAGACAAAACAGCTGAAAACTTTAGAAGATGCTTGCTTACTTTGCCAGGAAGTGCTGTCCAGGCCACGTGCCATCTTCATTTTTCACTTCTATTAGAACAACCTGAAAGAGTATTCGGGTAATAAAGAAAGGTAACTGCAAGTCTGCTACACATTTTTCAAATTCATTAACAAATCACATTTTCAATTTTTGCTCAAAGTACATAAATGCAAGTAAAAAAAAATTACATATCAGAGAAAGCAGTACATGAGAATTTAAAGAAAAAGAAGTTGTTAAGCCGCTTACCTGACCCTGATAGAGCCCTGCATCTTGCACAGTGCTATCCAGCTTGCTGAGCTGCTCGTAAGTGTTACTCGTATACCTGTTC
This sequence comes from Rynchops niger, assembly GCA_013400035.1. Lineage (NCBI taxonomy): Eukaryota > Metazoa > Chordata > Aves > Charadriiformes > Laridae > Rynchops > Rynchops niger. Next base: position 786,146 of record VXBH01009931.1, read on the forward strand.
CATAACCTGGTTTCCTTCTCAGCTGGGATATTAAATAGTTTTCTCATTTCTTTCTCAATGGTAGCTGTTCCGGAGGAAAAAAAAAAACACCAAAATTCTTAAAACATGTGTGCTTTTGAAAAAAACTAACAAGCTAGACATTCAGCAAGGAGTTGTATCATTGATACTTCAAGATTCTTTGAGAAGAAAATATATCATGGAAATTACAATTGCTTATATAGCTGGTCTAATATTTAGTCTGAAAGAAAAACTCCTGTTTTCAGTATGTATTTGCCTGTCAAATATGCAAACTAATAATGAGACACATTGAGAAGTTTCTGCCCAAAGGCCAACTTCTGAGAAACAGTCATCATTTGAAAACATAGGTTCAAGAAGGAAGTATTTTCAGTTACTATTGTCAGGCCATACATCAGGGAACTGGAAAAAAAAGAAAAGAAAGCATCTTTATGGACATATATGACAGCTGACATTCAGCATTTTTACACAGGAAAATATAGCCATGACACAGAGACAGAGAAATAAAGCGAGATGGGCCAAATTTCAGGAAGAACAGAAATGTAGAAAGAGCCATTAAGATGACGTCTAAAACATCGACACGCTAGGAAGAAGGAATCATAGCAGAACCAGCGACAGAACTGCTTTACATGAGTGACATGGATGTTCATTCATGACATGAGTTAGTCAACAATGTGCTCCCCAAAGCTCTTAACCACAACTCCCCATGTCGCACACGGAATTCTGTGGCTGGTAGAAACTCAGGAGGTTCCTAGTCCAATGACTCAAAGCACGGTCAACACTGAATTCAGACCAGGCTGCTTGGGGCTTATCCAATCAGGTGTTCAAGGAAGGAGATTCCCCCGCCCCTCTGGGCCCTGTTCAAATGTCTAGCTCTCCTAGTAGGGAAATCGTTTTCATTATATTCAGTTGGAATCTGTCCTGTTTCAATTTATGACTGTTGTCTGTTGTTGTTTTCTTGCTTTGTGACTCAGTAAATAGCCTGACTCCATGTTCCCAGCAACCTCCTCACAGGTGCTATGAGGTCCCTCCAAAGCCTTCTCCAGGCTAAACGCAGCTCCCCCAGCCTCTTCTCACACATCACATTCTCCAACCCCAGCTGTCTCGTTGGTATCCACTAGAATCGCTCCAGTTTATCAACTTCATTCTTGCTCTGGAGGGCACAAAATACCTCCTGAGGTAGCATCAGAGCACAGCTTCATCACAGCAGCATCAGAGAGCTACTTACCAACAGTATCTGCTTTGCTAAAGTGGCAGCTAATTACATTGTCAGGATCACTGCTCTCGCACAGCTTCAGCTCGAGAAGATAAACTTCAACCTTATAGTGCTTCACAAACAGACCGTATTCCACTACCTGCAAACAGAGGGCAGATGCGATAAACAAAATAACAAAGTTAAAATACTGAGCAGTCCTCCATAAGGTACACTCATCTGAAGATTTTAAGTCTTTAGAAGTCTTGCAAGTTAAGCCATAAACTGAACACTGACTTGCTCTCAAGTCCAGATTCGGTCACAGCCTCAGTCAGCTTGTTTTGGGGTTTTGTTTTAAAACGTAAGAAATCCCAGTGCTTTCCTTCCACAGTGTAAAGTTCTAAAGGTCCATCATTACAGCTGAACTGACAGTGCCAGCTAACTACCCAGGAAAAATATTTGATCACACAATCAGAGCACTCTAGGAAAAAAAAAAATATCTTTTGCCTCTAGTCTTTGGCTAAGGTTTACAAAAAAAAGAAACAAGCCTGTAAGGCTGGAGCAAAATCCTTTCTATTAGAAGAGAGTAAGACAAAGCATTAATTATTTTTCTGCATGGTATACAGAATCTGCTTCATTATGCTCTCCTTGCAAAAACAGATGAATGTGTCAGAACTTGTTTTGATGACACTGCTTTATTTCAGAGTAATTTTCAAATCAATTTCGCATCTGAGAGAATACTGCAATAGGTACACCTACCCATCCCACTAGCTTTCAGCATATTTTTAGAAAGGTATTCTGTAAGCCTAGACACTGCTCTTCACCTACAGATCTTAAAACACATTATGCCAGAAAGAAAAGCACATTTCAGAAACCAGCTATGATACAACTGTGAGGTAACTGGAGAAAAAAAATAAAGAAAACAAAAACACACCTCAACTCTCTCCACAGTTCTTTGCAGCTATAAAGTCTATGAAATTGCGATCATATTTTATTGAACCAGCAGGTATAATTTTTAAAAGTTACAGTGTTTAAGAGGCATTTGGACAATGCCCTTACTGATTTGCTTTGACTTTCGGTCAGCCCTGTAGTGGTCAGGCAGCTGGACTATAAGATCGTTCTAGATCCCTTGCAACTGAAATATTCTATTCTATTCTATCCGTGTGACACCAGACTTGCTACGATCTACATGTGTAACATTTTACAGAAAAAAAACTTTAGCCAGGTTTAGAAAGAAATGAAGAATTAAGACTAAGACTTATTGTGAGAATTTGGCTAAGTTATGCTTCCCTCTTCTGAACTTTTATAGGGTTGTATTAGATATGCAAGGTGTTTTAAAGTTAAATAATTAACAAATATGTTTGGAAAGATCTTCAGTATTTTGTTGTTACAATAGAAAGAGAAAGTAAAAGTCCCTGTTTAAATAGCTTCTTTACAGGCAAATTAGACCTCCCCCCCTCCCCAAAGAATGCCAAGGAACCAATTCACAAGTTCTCTATTTCTTTTTTAGAAGGAATTTCACTAAATGGGACTTCCTGTTCTCCAACATTCTATAGTTAGAAACAAATAAACAAGAACCATATTCAGAAATGAAAGAACTCTTTCCAAGAAGAGGTTTCTGATCAGATCACCCTGCACATTAGGACAGATGAATGGCAAGAAGAGTCTTTAATTGCCTGCAGATGTCTTTTAAACAGCATCTGATCAGCTCACTTGGTCTCTGAACAAAATCCACCAACATAAAACTCAGGCCATCCCACTGGACGGCAATCTGACCACAACACGCATTCAACCATGGAGGAAGCATATTTTTTGCATTTTGCAAATTAATACACTTCACAGTGGGACTCTATAGAAGACTGCCTGAAAACCTCGTTTGAGATTATCAAAAGAAACCTGAAACACAAATAAAACTAATCTAATCCTCCTGTGCTTGTCCCTGATCATCAAGCACATAAACCAGCTTGTAAAACTGCAAAGATGCCTGAAAAATTACTTCCCAAATCCTACTTTTATGGATATTTTGATGTACGAATTACAGTTGATCCAGCTTTAGGAAAATGATTAAAGCATTCAAGGACCACAAGTTTAAGTGCTTTACTTCCAATGCTATCTGGAGAATACTGTAACTAGATACTGACCACGTTCTACTCAGGTGCAGTGCTGCAGCTTGAGTACCACACTCACCTTTCACTTTATATTTTTTCATAAGAGGCTGTAACATCCCACAAACCTAGTATTCTGCTGTATTTCAACATTTTTTTGATGTAAAAATCCACTTCTGTTACCAGGTTAATAATAAACAGAGACTGAAACTCTCATAATAATTAAAAAAAAAAAAATTACTCTTAACTGAACCACAATAACTCAGCATCTTCTGTCTGTAAAAGACCACTACCTCTATGCTCTAGCCCTCACTAGAGCGTTGAAGAGTGGCACCCGATATCCCAAGAAAAGAAGGCTCATACAGTTAAGCCTGTCACCAAAGCATTTCCCCCAAAAGCTTTCGAACCTCTTGTCCAACTTCTGAATTTCCCAGAAAAGGGAGTGTCTCCTAACATGCCAGCTTTGTGAAAGCAGTTCACCAGTTCATGAACAAATGCTTCCTCACTCAGGGAGGCACTGACCAGCAATACTTCCCGTTTTTCCTCTCAGTATAGACTTTCTATTCCTCAAGAAATTAACCATTTCTACTAAAAACAAGCCTCCTTTATATGCTATAATTCATTTCCACTCCCCCTGCTTCTGCTTTACACAGGAGTTCTGTCTACTCAGCAGAGTGAACCTGGGATCATTTATGCTTTCTGAAGATGTCAGAATTTCTCGTTACATACAATTTCCAGTACCACTGATCAGCACAAGTGGGTCTGCAAGACAGGGATCTTACTTCCTTTTACTGTTATGGTGCTATACTTTTTCCTGGGTCTTGCAAACCTTAAGGCAGCCCTCGTAACATAAAGCCAATTAAACTTAAGCAATACTAACTCTGTACATTATATCAATAGTATTTGTTTGGTATAGTGATTAGTCTTTAGGAACCCAACAGACTGGCACTGCTCAATTGTTGCAAAACCCCAACACCAAAATAAAAACAAAAACACTTTTACTCATAAAGAAGCATCTCATAGATTTCAAAAAAGCAATTTGCAAATTTCGCCTTCCAAAACAGATTATATACTCAGAATCCATTCATGAATGCATTTACCAAACAAAAATAAGACTTACAGAAGAAAACCACAAGTATATCTCTTCTCATGATCTTAGAATCACAGAATTTTGGAAAAGAAAACAAGAATCACCTTGAACTCCAGAGGAGGCCCCTAAGCCACTGGTACTAAAAGACAATTTATTCCAATGCCTCATTCTGTCCCAGAAGATCGTAAAGCTTGACTAAAAACTCACATTTTTCAACAAAGCATAAACTATTCCATGCAACATAAAAGCACTGCACCAATCCAACCATAATGTAACAAGTTCACCAGAACTAGGTTCATGGTTCTCACCCCATATAACATATCAACTGTGAGAATCAGTCAAGATTCAGGCATTTTAACTGTAATACTGGAACTCCATTCTTTCAGACAACAAGGCAAAAAAACCTCACACCATTATCTCCAAAAAACTGCCAAGGATCCTGTCATAATTCATATCTAGCAAAATAAACATTCTCTAAGTTCAGTAGGAATCAGATAACGAAACCAGGCTGAAAAAAACTTGGTTCACGCATACTTACTTTTCTCACAATAGGCTGCTGTCCATCCATGCAGCCATACCACATTACTAGTTTATTCCAGGCTTCAGTAGGAACCAATACGTAATCCAGCTCATCAATGAGGTGTTCTTTTAAACTCTGAGTTTCTGGATCTAAAAGGCAGACGTGAGAAAGCACGGCATCAAACAGAACCCTTTCTTTTTAAGGCCAACACACGTAACACCACGACCCTCAGAGACACCAACGCCCCTATGGGTAAGCAGAAGCCGCGCCGGGACGGCCGCGGGCCTCCTCCCGGAACACAGGGCTCCCAAAGCGAAAGCTGCACGAGACGACCGCACAGGGGAGCCGCTCCCCCGCGGCCGGGCTGCGACCTGAGGGCCAGGCCCCGCCGCCCGAGCCCCGCTCCTCGCCGCCACTCACCGCCGAAGAGACCCGAGTTGTCGATAGGCCCGGGGAAGAGGCTGGGATCGCCGGCGCCGAACGTGTCCCAGCTGTCGAAGCCCACGTACTTCTTCCACTGCTTGAACCACCGGCTGTCCACCAGGTACCTGCAACACACGGCACCGGGCGGCGCGGCCCCCTCAGCGGCGGCCAGGCGCGGAAGCGGCCCGGCCCGCTCCCACAGGCCCCACCGCCCGCAGGGGAAGGGGACGGAGGAGAGGACCGGCCAGCCACGCTCACCAAGATTCCCCCGGCCTCAGGGCCGTGGCCAGCAGCGGCCCCAGCTCGGCCCGTTGCACCGTCGTCTCCGGCCGCGCCCCACCGCCGCCAGCCTCGGCCGCCGCCATGTCGGTGCGCGAGCGCCGTCGC